>LZPO01107546.1:623283-634201 GCA_001675575.1 Neotoma lepida
AGTGGTCCATTCTTCTCTACCAGAAATTTCACACTGTCAGAACACCATTGTAAAGCTGATTCAGTGTGTGTGCATGTGTGTGTGTGTGTGCGTGTGTGTGTGTTTGTGTGTGTGGTGCATACATACCCATGGGTGTTTCTAGCCACCTTTACTCTGCTTTCCCTATTGCTTAACATAGAATTGCAGCTAAAAATCTGAAGTTGTTGAAATAAAAGGTCGGTCTTGAGCACTCTAGATGGAGAGGAGACTACAAGCTAGACACACAGTACCAGCACCTCCATTGGGTCATGTCACTTAGATANGGAGCAACATGTTTTATCTAGGTGGGGTTCAAACTGAGTAAGTTTGCTTCAAGGCATTTGTCCTATAGGCCTGGCCATGTGCAGGAGAAGCAAGACAGGAAGTCGGAGGGACACCCAGCTCCTTTCGTCATAGCTTTTAGAGCATGTACTGGGTTCACTATCAGTAACAGATTCTCACACTTGTCTATACATTAGAATTGCCTGAGGAGAGACAGTGAGATGGCACTTGCCACCAAGCCATCAGGTACGATCCTTAGTTCAATTCCTTAGGCCCATATGGTAGGAGAGAACCAACTCTGACCTCCACACATGAACTGTGGTGCGTACATGCATGTCCACACATACATACACAAAATAAACAATCAAAATAAATAAATGCAATTTTAAAATTAAAAAAAAAAAGAATTACCCAAGGAACTTTAAAAATCCCAAACATATACCTCATACTCAAGATCAATTAAACTAGAATCTCAGAATGCGACCCACGCATCAGCACATTAAGAAACAAATTCTCCAGGTAACTCCAATGTGCACCTGAGTTCATGAGTCAGTCACATATAGAATTAGAACTGGAAAAATTGGCATGCCAGGGAAGANAAGGGAGCAGGGAAGGGAAGAGAGAAATGAGAACTCACTGAAGTGAGAGCACACAGGTACCTGAACTGCCTGCACCTGTAGATGTTTTTGGATAATCTAGTGTGAGCAATGGTGGGCCTGCCTCCCTCTGCTTGACTCTATGAGCCGGAAAATGCACATGTGATGGGTCCTCTCTGTATGATGTGTGTGATAATGAANGAATGTGAGAGATTGTTCTAGTTTNAAGCATGAACAGAACGGTTCTCAATGACAGTTGGCACTCATGAGGGAATTGCTCGTTGGGTAATATTGGTCCAGCTGCTGCCTTCCACTCAGGACCCAATGATCTGACGCTCAGTCAGTAACCATGCCAAGGTTTGGTGAGTGGCAGGCAGATGGAGCCCTTCCTGCTGGAGATATTTCTCCTTTCTAATAATGGGTGACAGACTTGCTCCTGGGAACCACAGATGAGTGAGGGAGATGGTGAGACCTGCAGGTTAGCAGTGTTTCTCCCTGGCTTCAGGTCAGACATTAGAGATCATCTCTGCTGTTTCGGGTGGTAGACTTTGTTTTCATGCCAGATTGTGTGGGTGGACAGAGATGTCAGGTAGCGAATTGTCCACCCCGGGAGAAGTCAGCTGTCCATCCTGTCCCTGTCTCTCTGNTTCAGGCTCCCAGCTAGACCCCCACCTGCTTCTCCTTCCTCTGTGGATGCTCCTCTTTGGCCTCTGCTTATTCTCACTCCTCTCTGACCTTGACACGCTGGACTCTACCAGCCTTCTCTGTCCTTGGACCTTACACTCATACCCTCAATTAATTCATTCCATTTCAAAGCTAATATAAAGACACACTGAAGGCTCTTGAATCAGCATTTCCAGCATAGGGTGCCTTTCTATCTTAATGTTTTCATGAGCCTCTGGACCTGCTACCATGAACAGGCTCTCTGGGAGTCTGAATGAGACTGTCCCTGATAGGCTCAGATGTTTGAATACTTGGTCCCCAGGTGGTGGAGCTGTTTNGATAGGTTTAGGAGGTGTGACCTTACTGAAGGAAGCATGTCACTGGGGGCAGGCTTTGAGGTTTCAAAAGCCCTCTACCATTGCCAATGCACTCTCTCTGCTTCCAGCTTTCTGTTCAAGATGTGAGCCCTCAGCTTGCTGTCCCACCTGCCAGGCCTACTGCCTCTGTCTTCAATTGTGGACTCTAACTCTCTGGACCATAAGCTCAAATAAACTCTTTCTTCTATAAGTTCTCTTGGTCATGGTGTTTTATCACAGCAACAGAAAAGTAAGTNATACAGCTCCCCTCTCCCCCAAAGAAGTATTTTTCCTATGGTCTTTCTTATTATTGTACAAGCAAAAGTCTTGGTGTTTTTCTTGTTTCTTCTCTTTCTTTCATATCTTATATCCAGCCTNCAATGAAGTCNAATTAATTCTGTCTTCAAAACAAGTGTATGAGCTAGGTTTGGTGGTGTACACCTGGAATCCCTGCACTAGGAGGTGGAGGTAGGAAGATCAATGAATAGCTTAAGGCTGCCGGGGTTACAGGAAACTGTCTCAAAACAACCAACCACACCAAACCACACGACTTTGCTCAATTTCTCATACCCAGGTCCAAGTCTCCTATGGTATAATGACCCCCTAAAACATGGAGGTCCCAATCCCTGGAACTTGTGATTGTTGCCTTATATGATTAAATTAAGAAGAATTAATCTTGTGATTCCTCTGTTTTATCGAGGTGGCCCTAACATCAGTAACCAGTGTCTTTCTAAGGGGGCGGTAGAGAGGAGTTGGATGTGGTGATATTTTATCTGTGTCCCCCAATAAAGTTTATCTGAGGATCAGAGGAAAAAGCCAGCCTCTAGATTAAACATAGAAGTCAGGCAATAGTAGCACACACCTTTAATCCTATCACTCGGAAGGCAGAGAATCCACCTGGATTTCTGTGAGTTCAAGGCCACACTGGGAACAGAGCCAGGCATGGTGGTACACACCTTTAATCCCAGCACTAACCACAAAGGTCTGGAGGTCTGTACAGACAGACAGGAAGTGACAGACATGGTCAGGAAGAAGAAGTGATGTAGCTGNGTGGAGAGAGGAAGTGANATGCAGAACAGAAAGGCATATAGGCATGAGTATACAGGAAGTAGGTCTCATTGGCGGAGGATCTCCAAGTGGCAAGGATGTGGCTGGCTTCTTTCTGCTTTTCTGATCTCTCAGTTTTTTACCCCAATATCTGGCTCCGGGTTTTTATTAATAAGACCATTTAGCAATTTGTCTACAATTGGATCTAACAGAAAAGATGAAGAATAATCTGAAGGAAGGAGGAGGCCAGGAGTTAGGAACACAGCACATACAGCTTCCTGTCTAGAAAAGTCAGTGAGCTCGGGGAGNAAATAGTCAATGTATATAACTGTAGAAGAGTGGTCTATGTTTATAACCACAANTTTGCACTATCAGGGTGGTCCTTTATNCCATCCTTCTTTCTCACTTGGATTAGTCTGGCCTTCCTGTTAATCTCTTGCCTTTTTCAGTCTGTTCCCAACAGCCAGATTTTCACTTTTGGGTTAAATTAAATATTAATCCTGGGGTCGGGATACAGTTCAGTGATAGAGTGCTTGCCAGGTATGCATGAAGCCCTGGGTTCAATCCCCAGCGCTGCCTAAACCAGGCAAGGCAAGGTGGTGCACACCTCAAATCCCAGCACTTGAGAGCTGGAGGCAGGAGGATTAACAGCTGCTTGTCATTTTTATCTACGCAGAGAGTTTGAGGCCTGGGACACATGAAACCGTATCTGGTAAACAAACAGACAAACAAAATAAATAGAAATAAGTGAGCAAATCCTCATCTCTTGAACATATGTCCTACAAGTCTAGTTGAGAGTTGTATTTTAGCCTTTTTGGATCTGAGCAGTGGCAAGAACAAGTGCCTCACAAGACAGTGAGTGGAGAATCAGGAAGAAAGCACTCAGTCCATTCCCTAGGAAGGAGCAGTGCATTGTGGCAGCAGCAGGGACAGTTAATAGAGAAACTACTGGAAAAGTTCTAGTCACAAGAGCTCAGTGAACCACAGACGCATCTCATGGCCTCAGGGGTAGGGTATGGGAAGTGAGCTTTGCTGATCTGCAGAAAGGCGAAGTTGTATTTAGAAAATTACAGCCAATTATTGGTGATGGTTACAGCAAAAACTGCTTAGCTAAATTCCACAGTCTGGATCTTACTGACAGAATGTACCACATGACTGGGGATGGGGGAAACTGTAGCTGAAGTTCCTGGTGGTGCCAATTTTACAAGAGTCATTGTAAAACTGACCATTACAATGACTATTTGGCCACTGTAAAATTGACCAAATTCTGTATTTACAGAATTGTAATTTATAATTACAACTATAATTTACAATACAGTGTACAATTTTACAATTGTAAGTACAGAAAGTCGCTAATGCATGGCACCAATGGGTCTGCGAGATCCCAGAGATTTTGAGAATGGAGACCAGAGGGACTCGGCTAAATGTAAGGGGTGAACACATGGAGAAAGGTGGGGGGGGTGTCAAAGCCTGACCCCACACATCCCAGGAAAGGACTGAGGAAAGGCTTGCCCGTCTACTAAAGCCCTCAGATCCTCTTTATGATCCTTTTTTCTGGGGAAAGAAAAATGCTAGAGAAGCCATGTTTGACTTGGAAAATTTGGCTCCGCTCCCTCCCCCAATAAAACCCTCCTGTCTGCACGGTATGAGTGACTTTCTGCCAGTGCCCTTGGCTCCCACCGCCAAGGCTCCCACCCGCCAAGGCTGCTGCCCGCCATTTTTAAATACAACAGGGAGGGTAGCACATTCCTCTGTGTGGTAAAGGACGGTTAGGACACACATCTAGTACATCTGGTTCCAGGACCTGAGGACACCGAGGTCTGCGGCTGAGCATTTGTTCCAGCTCTTCCTGTGGGTCTTGCCCTCAGGAGTGTGGAGGTGAAGTGAGGGAGGAGGGGAACAGGGCAGNCCTGATTGTTAAATCTCACTCCTGANGTAGCCAGTGTACCCTCACAGTGCCAGACCCTAGAAGACAGGGTCACACTGGTCCTCTCACTTATCCCAGGCCTGTACGTCAGGCCTCAGAAGTGGAGTCCATAACCTTCATCCTGCTTCAACATCCTGCCCAGCCCAGCTTTGATCCTGTCTTTCATCTTCTGGTTAAAGTTTTCCAGGGGAGATGGAGGGTGGAAGGGAGAGAGGAAGTAGGTGGAGGTATGGGAATCTGAGAGATAAGGATATGAGACTTGTCGAAGCAGGAAGCAACTGGGCCTCAGGGGAGAGAGCACTTATGACCTAGGAGGCAAAGATCTTGGAAGGAATGTGGAGTCATCACCATCCCTCCAAGAGGCGGAATTCTAAGACCTTTCCTGCTGGCTTTCAGGGATGCTTGAGTAGATCCTGTGGTCTTAACCAGACACCTTTCTGGATGCTAATGATGTACAGTTGAGAAAACAGATATGAGTTCATCTTCTGTCTCATGAGTGACATTAAATATTAGCTACCATATGGGTTGCAGACCCAGCAGACAGAGACCATCACAGAAATCCACAGCTAGTCAGAATGCAGAAAACGATTTACCATGGAGTGCCCAGCCCCAATCCACACATCTACAACCCTGCCCCCCCCACACACCTAAGGCCTAGGGAACATCTTGGAGGGGGTGGGGGGAAGAGTGTAAGAATCAGAGGACCAGAACATCTGCAAGAGATGTGTCTTCTAGCTATGACAGGGAAGCTGCACCCATGAAGTCTCAACATATGGCTGCCTAAAAAAGACCTGAACAATATCAGTTGACATGCCAGTGTGGACCGGGAAATCTCAAGGGTCCCCACCCCTGCATGAGGANCTATAGGCAATTAATGACTGCTGAGAGGAGAAGCAATCTTTCTCNGGGATGAGTCCCCTAATTGTTTATCCAAGTAATAAGCCTTAAACATACATACACACACACACACACACATACACACACATATAGATAGGTATAGATATAGATAGATAGAGATATATAGATAGCACTACATGTATTCAGCAGGCTATATTATATGTATGTATACATGTAAAAAAATGAAAGAAAAAAGAATAAGACATTTAAATAACTTAAAAATACAAATTGAGTGGTTAAACAAGAGATTATTTTTAACTATATTGNCCCTGTGAAGGACATGGACAAGTTAGTGTTCAGTGAATCATCTTGTAGTGACTAACACATTATGAGCAATTGGCAAAAATAGCCAAATAAAATGAACAAANCCAGATTATGATGATGGCGGGTTTCAGCCCAATACAGAGAGAGGCCACTTAGAATGTTCTGATCAGAGGGCTCAACCTCATTAGCAATAGGACCCAAGATGCATGGACTACTCTGGAAGGCCTCACTGATAGGATCCAGTGTGGTCACTCTGAATCAGGGCTCAGAACCCGGCCCACTTTCTTCTCAAGGTGTGTACACTAGTGGCTCCAGCTTCCTNCTGTGTCTTTTCTAGATGGCGGCCAGGGATGCACAGAGGCCGTCAGTAAGCAGGGCAGGAAGTATCTACCAATGGCTCTGCCGAGTGCCAGGGACATTCCCTCCTTACAGCTGTCTTCCGAGATGCGTGTCTCCANTCTCAGCTCTGAGATGGAGAAACCAACTTGATGAGTCTACACAGCTAGAGGGTGAATTTGAACCCCTCGGGTTTCTGGTGAAGACTCTTCCCATTGCCCCACACTTCTTATAGATCATCTATAAGACTCGTATTTTAGCGACTTGAAAATTCTCCAGTTAAAAGTTCCACAACTTGAAACTGTNCTTGGTGATGTGTGGTGGTGCATACCTGAGATCCCAGAGCTCAGGAGCTAAGGCCAAAGAATCACGGGTTTGAGGCCAACTGGGCTACAAAGCAAGATCCTATCTTTAAAAAAAAAATGAAAAGAAAGAAAGATATAAAGGAAGAATGGAAAATATCCACCCACCCACCAGCACCACCACCACTTGCTCTTAAAAAGAAAGAAAAATATATTTCAGTCCTTTCTTACCACAGCCTAAATCCTCAGTTCATTGTTCTATATCGCCCCCTATAGATACAGTTGTAGGCACTTCTAGATGGGTAAAGAAGTGAAAGGGGAGAGGGGCTTTCACCTCTTTAGCAGAAGACGCCCTGTCTGTGAGAGCTCTAAACCGTTCCCCAGCAGAGCATCCTCTGGACTGCTCCGGCCTCTGCCCCTGTCTGGAGGGAAGGCTAGGCCAGAGTTAGTTGGATCAGAGTCAAGCAGCCAAGAGTATACTTCCAGGATGCCCCTCAATGCAAATAAATGGAAGCTCCTCCAATGGGGCTTCCCAGAGGAAATCAACTGCATTGTCAACTTGACAGGAAGTGTGGGAAGGCCCAGAGTTCCTGACTCATGTCAAACACCTGAAAACCAAATCAACTGCACCTCTTGCATGGGAACCGTGAGTAGGAAACAGCCCCAAATCTTGCACCACTTGGACTGGAGGTCCTTCCCTTGTGGATTCAGCTTGGGTCTTAGTAGTGTGAGGACCTAATCCCCCAGGAATGGGAGAGTCCCACAGGCTTCCTGCTTCCTGGCTGGAGTTGGACAGTCTGATAAAAAGCCATCTGAGCCTGAATAACCACGTTTGTCTTTGCTCCATTTACCCTGGGGCCCTGGGATTTCTTCCGGAGTGGTGAATGCCCCCGGCTCTTCCTCTGTTTATTTTCCCATAGCTGATGGATATAGGAAGCAGTCAGTCCACGACTGGTTGGTTGGAGGCATGTAGGGCACAACCAACGAAAAGTAGCCTGCAGAATGTGAGGCTTTGGGAAATACAGGAAGAAAAGAAAACAGTCTCCTCATTGGCAATTTCTGGTGTCTGGTATTACACCTTTAGATATTTAACCCTTTAGGTTAGACATTGACTCTTGCTTGTTTAAAATGCCGATGTCCTGATAATGGCCCAGACAGGTGATCATTACACTTCAAGATCTCTGCACACCTCATCAAAAGTCAGTGCCTTTCCGAATGAAATTTAGACCAACTCATTTACCTGCCACTTCCCCCTCTCCAAGTCTTGTTCTCACCGCTGGGTTTTTTAATAGCCGCCTCCCTACATGAAAATCTCTTCTCTCTGTATCTACTTAACCTGGGCCAGGCCATGATTCAACACCCAGCTGTGCCCTCACCTAGGCCTGCTTTGGGGGATGTCTGCCATTATTCCGCTTATTTGTTTTTATCTAGATAAAGGATCTGAAGACTTACAGAACCCTGTTCTACCATTCAATAGTTGTATTATCAAGAACAAGTCCCAACCTGCTTAGGCCTCCTTTCCATGTATATTTTTAAATTGTCACATTTATTTATTTATTCAGTGTGTGTGTGTGTGCGTGTGTGTGCGTGTGTGTGTCTGTGAGTGTGAGTGTGCATGGTCGTGTGTGTTTGTGTGCACATGCCATGTTGTGTATGCAGAAGCCAGAGGACAACTTGCTTGAATTGATTCTCTCCTTCTCCCACATGGGCTGTGACTGAACTCAGGTCATCAGTCTTTACAGCCAGCGCCTTTACCCACAGCCAGCCCCTTTTCCACATTTTTAAGATGCGAGTTCTAGATCACAGGGATTAAACTGGATAATCTATGAGATACAGCCAAATACAATTCATTTATCGTGGGTCTTTCCCACTAGAAAGCACAGAGAATAGCCAAATATCTTGTTTTTATCTGTTCTCCTAGCTGTAGCCTAGTGATTGTAGTGACATAGTAGGTGTTCAACAAAAATCTCATAAAGAAAGAATGAGTCCAGGCTCACAATGCGTCCTTTAATCTTAGCTGCTCACAAAGCTGAGGCAGGAGGATTGTCAGTTAAGAAAACTTAGAAAAACTGTCTTTAAAATGAAAAACGCAGGCTGGGAAGATGGCTGAGCAGGTTAAAGTGCTTGTCACACAAGTCTGGCTACCTGAGTTCGATCCCTGGCACCCATGACAAGGCACAAAGAGAACCATCTCCACAAAGTTATCTCGACTTTCACTTGCGTGCTCTGGCACGTGCATGCCAAATAATACTAAATAAAACAAAATAATTTTTAAAAAGAAAAATTAAAAAAGAAAGACAGGGACATAGCTTAGTGGCTAGTATGTGTTAAACCCTGAGCTTAAACTTCCAGTACTTAACAAAAACAAAAAGAATAATGAAGTAACAGCCAACACTTACTGAGAACTTACCAGCTGGGTTCAAAAACTTCTACACTTCCTATATGATTAATTTCATGTTGGATAATGAAGTAAGTATTAATAACTGGAGTATTTTTAGCCTGCAAGAACCTCGTGTGCAAATACATGCTTATGTTCACAAGGGCACTGTTGAAAGATTGATTGAAGGCAGGAATGCTTAAATCAGAATTAATTTGCCCACCTTCCACTATGTGATGGACAAAGTACCAGTGTCGGTAGAGCCCTGCACAACAGGCTAGGTTTTTTTAAGAGGAGAGTGAAGAAAAAAAAGCGCAGCTCTGGCTGACCCTGGAGCCTTCGGCCTTAAGTTAATGTATAACATAGTTCCTGATCCGTGTCCAGGTACCTGCACAGGTGTTTCTGTCAGGATGCAGAAAAACCAAGGACTAGGGCACTTGAGGGAGGTGTGATGGATAATATCGAGGGTCAACATGATAGGACTTAGACTCGCCATGGAGACACACCTCTGGGCATGCCCGTGAGNGTGTCTATAGACACATTTAACCAAGGAAGAAAGACACGCCCTGTGTGTAGGTGGACCCAGACTGAAAAGAAAAGAGAAAATGAGCATAGCACCAGCATTGGTTTCCCTCCACTTCCTGACTGCGGACTCAAGAGCGGCCAGCTGCCCCATGGCCCTGTTGTCATGCCCTCTGTGCAATGGTGAACTCCACTTTAAACTGAGCCAAAATGAATGCTTCTTTAAGTTGCTTTAGTCAGAGCAGTGAGAACACAAACAACCGGGGGAAACTAGCCTGCTCATGAAGGTGGGATGAACAGACATAGTGCTAGCTCTGGAGCTCGGAGGCTAGTCCAGGAGCCTGGCTCTTGATTCCCCTCTCAGAAACTAAGAATGAAAATGCCAATCAGGAGGCCACACAGCAGCTCTTTTGTGCTCCACTTGAGAGAAACTTGATGAATATGTACGGAATTTTCTCTCCATGGAATGTGAGGGGANGGGTGTGTCACTGGTCACAGAAGGTCAGAATTCACTGTGGACTGATAAATCTTTGTGCCTAATGGACACTGCCAGGGGGAACTGTGTGGCTGGGTGTGGAGTAGTCCTTGATGGAGAGTTTGGAGCAAGTGATCTTGACTCTGTAGCAGACTGGGCGAGGCTGTGGCAGTCCTGCTGTGGGACAGTCCCACTCAGCCAGTTTCTAGAGGATGTGAACAGTTTCAGTCTACACAGTAAGGCTGCTCCCCAGCCCGTTTGAACAGAAGCAGGAACAGGGACTTTTTTACATCAGAGCCCTGCATAGTTAGATATTATTTCCTCTTTACCTCTGAACAACGGTTCTAAGAACCTCACAAACTGGGAGGAGCTGGGAAGAAGCAATTGGCTGGGTGGTGTCGGGATGCAGGTCTGCTCTAGGCTGAGGGAGCCTTGGGGTCTGGGTCTGCTTAACCCCAATCCTGCTGCTGTTTCTGCAAGGAACTGGAATTCTTTTTTTGTTTTGTTTTGTTTTGTTTTTTTGTTTGTTTGTTTGCTTTTGTTTTTTTGAGACAAGGTTTCTTTGTGTGGCCCCTGGCTTTCCTGTAGACCAGGCTGGCCTTGAACTCACAGAGATCCACTCGCCTCTGCCTCTGCTGGGATTAAAGGTGTGCCTCACCACTACCAGCTAAGGAACTGGAATTCTTCCCACTGCCTTGGACAAGATGATAGGTGCAGGGACTACTGTGCCCTCTGAGAGTAACCAGCATGAATGTCCTAGATGGATGTCCTAGATCTCTGGGGTGACCAGCCATCCAAGTTGTCAGCCTGAGCCGTGGGGAGGTCTCAGAATGTGAGAATGTGGGGCTATTTTTTG
>LZPO01107546.1:646131-657428 GCA_001675575.1 Neotoma lepida
AAAAAAAAAGGTTGGTAATCAGCCAGTCTCCTCTCTTAGGAGTTAGCCCAGTTAGGCAGATCAGTCTCCTGGCCGAGGGACTGTCCCTCAGGAATGCAGGCCCACCTTAAGCCATTTTGACTGTGGCAGAATTACTTGCAGAGTACATGCAAGTCTAGCTGGCCTGTCGAGTGCCTGATGCTGGCAGGGCTTTGGGTAACCTTCTGCATGCCATGGCTATCTGTGGTCCCTGCCTGCTTCCTGGGGCTCAAATGAGATCATATCGTGAGGGAGCTCAGCAGGCATGGAAAAGGTCAGCCCAAACAGGGTTCATCACCACCTCAGCCTCTACAGGCCAGACACATCAGTAACACGGCCAGCTAGAGACCAGTGCCAGGCAGAGCAGGATGTTTTTGTGTCACACAGGAAGTGTGGGGTGAGTTCCAAGTACCCTGGGGCCTGCTCATCACACTTCAGAGCCACATGGTGTCTTGAGATACATTATCCATTAGCCTGTGTTATCAGGGCCCACTGCTCCCTCCAGTGATTAAGAAAATAAGGGGCTGATAATGTAGCCTTCTCCACAGCAGAGCCAGGGTCAGAGAGCAACAGAGAACCATGGGACTAAGTGCATATTCAAGGTCCCCTCCTGAAAGGCAGCATCTCTGGAATGATGGTGCCCATTGCATTTTCAGGACTGGAGTCCTGTTGTGAGAGGACCCTCAAGCCCCAGGGATGGCCAGGAAGACCCTCTGGGCACAGCTTCCATAGGCCATCCTGCAGGCAGAATGCCTGGAGTCCTTCTGAGCACTAGAAGAGCAGGCATTTGCTTTGTGGACTAATCCACTACTTCCATCTGCTCCTAACATAAGAAGGTCACAGCAACATCCAGCTATATCTGTGAGGCAGCTTCCCAGCCTGCTTTGCGGGCTCCTCTGCCCAGCTGTGGCTGACAGAATAGAAGGGTGATCTCTTCTCTTTCATTATTATTTTATCACCAGAAAAGACAGTGCCACACTGTCACTTAATAGCTACTCTGTGGCTGAGGAATTTCTCTTGCTGCATCTTGAGTCTCTTGCTCTGTCCAGGAAGAAAATGATTGGCCACATACCCTCCCCTTGCCTCTGTCCTGCTCAGCCCCCATAGCTCTCCTGTCCTCAGCAGTTTTTACATACCCAATCTTGAGTGGCCATCTCCCTGGCAAGTTTCCCCTCCAAGCCAGGCACACCAGCCTCATTGAGGCCTGGAAAAGGTAGGGTTATCAGGGAGCAGCTCTGCTCTGGTTGCAAGGCTGGGGAACATCTGCAACCTATATTGTCAGCCAGCCTCTGCCAGGCGCTGCTATAGCCAGAGCTTGAAAGTGCACTTCTCTGGCTCAGGTTCAAGCTTTGGCACGAGTAAGAGAGGAGGTGCCCAGGAAGCCTGGGCATTTGGAAAACCAAACAATGGCCAGATTCTATGACCATTATAACCAGGCCAGCATTCAGAGATGCTAGAAGGGTTCCTGACTCTCCCTTTATGATGGAGCTTAAGGCCTCTGTGTGACTAAAAAGAACACAGGTCCCCAGGTGACAGTCCCCTCCCCAACTCATGTGGCAAGTGTGAGAAATAAACTGATGGAAGCCACTGATGACTTTGTTATCACAGCACATCATCACCTATCCTGACTGACACATCCTTATACAGGAAACAAGTGTCTCTTTTTAAAAGGTTGCATCCTTTATTCTATGTATGTATGTGTGTCTGTGTGTGGGTAGGTGCACAGGAGAACAGAGGCCAGGGGTATCAGATCCCCTGAACTCAGATCATCTGCAAAAGCAGTAAGCACTGTTAACTGCCAAGCCATCTATCTATTCAGCTCCAAGGTGTCTTTTGTCACTCTGTTGTGGTGACTCCCACAGAAGAGTGAGAGGAACCCTGTCTCACTGTCCTTTCAAGAGGACCGCAAATGAATCAGCATAGGTGCGGAGGGTTCTCAAAGATTGGTTCTGTTTAATTCTACAGAGGAACTTAGGAGATTGGACAGCAGTCTGCTGGTCCTCCATGCTCCTCTTGCTCCTGGTCTCCTACGGTGTCTTGAACCCTAAATCACATGTAGGAAAATGAAGCCCAGCTGTGTGGTTGGTGAAGTGTGGAGTGATCAGGGTCTGCTCCATGAAGAGAGGATGGTGACAGTCCCTCCAACAGCACGGAGACAGGTGGGATGCAGGTCTCCTTGGAGTAGAACAATGCCTTGTAGGTTATTTAGGGTTGGGGACTCACCACACAGAGTGTGGGGAAATGGCCACAAAGGACAGTTTGATGTATCTGTCAGCCTGTCAGTCAGGTTTTTGGCCATGGCTAGCGCTGTTTTTCATGCTATCACCGCTAACTTCGTGGGCTGATGTTGATCTGTGGAGGGCACCCTGCCCACATTGTGGCTGGTGCTGCTGGTAAGCAGCCAGCCCAAGGTCACTGCAGATTCTAGACTGCAGTGGGGGACACAGAAGCTCTCCTTCATCGTTGGTCAATAAATGTCACCATGTGTCCTCAGGTACAGAGGCTCGTCTCTGTGCTTCCTGTTACCCACTAGTAAAGCAGGGATCAGATACAGTCATCCATGAGGTTCTTATATGGAGGAATGCATGGGAATGAGGGAGTATTGACCCTTAGGCATGGCATCCCATCCTGGAGTGGGAACCTGTGGGTCCCTAATAGATGGGGAGGGAACCTGGCAACTTGTAGCAAGTCAAAAAGGACATTGTTTGTGCTTTTCCTAACAGCCTCTCCACCACCCCTCTCTTCCAGATCCACACCTCCATTTCCCTTCCCCCCCCCAAAAAAAAGGAAAAGAAAAGGGCAGGCCTCTCAGGGATATCAACTGAACATGGCATAACAAATTACAATAAGGCTAGGCACAAATCTTCATATCAAGGCTGGACAAGGCAACCCAGTAGGAAGAAGAGGGTCCCAAGCTCAGGGAAAAGCATCAGAGACACCCCCCTCCCCACTGACAGGAGTCCCACAAGAACAAGCTATACAACCACAACATATGTGCAGAGGACCTAGCACAGACCCATGCAGGGTCTGTGATTGTCACTTCAGTCTCTGTGAGCCCCTATGAGCCCTGCTTAGTTGATTCTGTGGGTTCTCATGTGAGGACATTGATTTTTTTTAAATATTTTTTTATTAAAAGATTGTCTTATTTTACATACCAACCACAGAACCCCCTCTCCTCCCTCCTCCTTCCTCCCGCCCCCCCCCCTCAACCGACCCTGTCTCTTATACACATCTAGATGTGTATAAGAGACAGCCCATGCAGAGTCCCCAGAGCCTGGTACTTTCACTTGAGGCGGGTCCAAGACCCTCCTCCCTGTGCCTAGGCTGCACCAGGTGTCCCACCATAGGCATTGCACTCCAAAAAAAAAAAAAGAAAAACCAGCTCATGCACTAGGGATGGATCCTGATCCCACCCCCTGGGGGTCCCCTAAACAGTTCAAGCTAAACCCCTGTCTCCAGTATCCAGAGGGCCCAGTCCAGCACCATGGGGACTCCACTGCTATTGGTCCATAGTTCATGCGTTTCCACTAGTTTGACAGGCCATTTCGGTACATTTTCCAGTTATATTCTCCATGGAGGACATTGATTTTTAACCCAGGCTAATGACATTGAAATTCTGATCTTCCTACCTCTACCTCCCAATACAGGGGTGTACATCCCTACATCCAGTTTTTATGTGGTACTGGAGCTCAAATTCAGGGTTTCACACAAGCTAAACAAGCACTCTAGTAACTGAGATACCTCCTCAGCCCAAAGGGCATCTCTGTTCCTTGCCCAGCCCCCTCCTTTCCTCACTGAAGTCTTACAACTCTAGTCTATTCTTCATCCTTGAATTTGCTTCTCCAGCTGATGACAGCTGTCAAGTCCAGCCCCAACAACATCCTATCATCCCCAAATGGGAGGACAAGCCAGAGAGTAGAAGGCAAGGGAGTAAGGCCTGTGCTGTGCCAGATCCAAATTCACTATCTTCCCTGGTGCCATACACAGGCTGGTCCACCTCACAACTGGCAGGGAATCAGGAAGCAGGTGCCAGGGCAGCAGCCTCCTTCCCCTGCCCCTCTCCTGCACCCGGCTCATCCACACACCCTCAGCCATGGCCCAACTCACCTTCATGAGGTCTCGATGGTGTTCCAACACGCTGCAGGTCGTCTGCCAGGTGTCTTGGTAGCACTCCCATGGGTCCACTCTGCCATCACAAGAGAGGCTGTCCTTAGTCTCCATTTCATGCACTCTCTCTTCACTGCTTTCTTCCAAAGCTCAGGGAGCTTAGCAGGCCTGGCCATGTTGTGTGCTTAGATCTCAAATTAGGTTAAACCAGGCTGTGAAATATGTTCTTGAGCCTCAGTTTCCCTCTCTATAAAATGAGAAGAATCTGACGTAGGCAGGTAAGGAGGATGCTGGTGAGTCTCCCTGAGTTTAACCCCAGCTCAGCACTCTTTCAGAGTGTGAGGACTTGGGAAATTTTATGTGCATCGTGCCTAGCAGGACNCCTTNTGCTTATTTTCTTATGGAAAAGGGGAAATCATCAGGTTCTTACAGGATTGTGATAAGGATTAAATGAGCCAGGGACTCATTAAGCAGGGACGGAGCAAGCCCTGGAGAAGCAGCCCCATCGGCCCCAACTAGGTGGTGCANTGCCTTGAGNAAGTAAGTAANTAAGNACTGGCATGGCATGGCAGTAAGGCATGGCAGCTAGACTAGAGGGTACAAACCCACAGGCCAGCCAACTCCTCCTGAACAGGGGGCTGGGAAGTGAGCAGGGATCCTGCCTCAGGCTGATGCCTCACTTGGCCTCAGTTGCCAACTTAATGAGCTGCTAAATTGGGATATTTCTGAAATGTTCTCTTAGCGCTTGAGCATCCCTGTCCATCCCCTGCCACGCACCTCAGGTTTCCCGAGTTGAGATCATATTAAGTGAAAATGAAGGGGTCTGCCTGCCCTCACCTGGCTGCTCCTGCCCTGCCCCGGTGCACACAAGCGTGGGAGATGAGCNAAGCCCTGGNCTCACCAAACAGGTACCCTGNGTCAGGGCTGGCCAATCAGCTCTTCCCTCCCAAGAGCTCATTCCCAGGCTCCTTAGACATCTCAGTTCTGATCTTCCAAGTGGGGTAGGCGGTAGGTNCTTGGTAAGTATTCATCGGATCAATGATGGAATTATTCTAGAATTTTCTAAACACATCCAAGCAGGAGCAGCCTCTGCCCAGCATGTTCTCCCCTGGATTCATTCCCCACAGGCAATTAGATGTGGTTCCTAACCCTGACTTGATCACAGACGGGCTGTCCTCCAGCACTTTGACTTCTCCAGGCCTGTTTCTCAGCTAAGAAAAAGCAGCCACTCTCTACACCCAACTGTGTCTTTTTTTTTTTTATGTGTGTGAGGGTGCCTGTGTAGGCCAGAGAGGTGTCAGTTCCCCTAGAGCTGGAGTTACAGTAGCGAGCCATCTAAGGTGGATGTAGGAACTGAACTCGGGTCCTCTGGAAGAACAGCAAGTACTCTTAACTGCTGAGCCATCTTTCCAGCCCTCAACCCAAAAGAAAGTCCCTCAAGGGTGAGGCTTCTCATACAAATCCCTGCACAGGCCCACATGGACCACTGCTGAATTATTACTGTGGCTTCCCTTCGCTGCCTTCAGTTCTGCTGCCCATCCCTCCTGGGCAAACTGCATCCTCACTCTGAGGCCAATGCCCCTCCCCTCCTGGAAACTTCTAGGTGCTGCTTATTTTTCCACTGTAGGGAATTGAAGAGCAAACGATGTGCCATTAGTTTTTTTAAACACCATCTTCTCATGCAAATTATAACGGTAGGAACTTGGGGGACATAATTAGCATAATTAGTAGAAGCTTGCTGTAATTACAGTGCTGGCTCAGAGCATGGGAAGCGCTGCCATCTTAGCGGTACAGCTAGTCTAAAGGGGGCGGGGGTGGGGGGGAGGTGATCAAGAAGCCAGCTTCAGGGCTGAGATGCCCTAGATGCTCAGCGGCCCCACACCTTTGTCCAGGAGTCAGTGTGGACCCCTGAGGGACCCTGAGATCAGAAGTGGGCAGTAATCAAGGCTACAGACTTTCTCTGNAAGGAAGTGAGTTGTGGGTGAGAGTTAATGGAAGTTGGTGGGAGTGTGAACGAGAGGCTTTTGGGATTTGGGGACCAGACTCCTCCCCCAGTGATGTTTTTGGAATCTTTAAGAATCACCCCAGGACCCACAGATACAAAACTCCCTCAGCTAACTCTTTAATTTTGTGAGCTTGGTTGTTTGGTTCAAAAATTAACAGTTATCAATTGGGCCACCACTGGAGAGCTACCTAATTACGGCCAGTACAGGGCTAATACCTCTCCTACTTCCTCACCCCGTGGGTTCAAAATTACTGACTCTTCCCCTTTTCCATTCCATCCCAGGAAGCCCAGGACCACCAGCCTCTGGCACCATCATCCCAGCCCTACCTGATCCAGTCGGAATTCTGGACAGCCAGCTGACACATGATGAGACGATGCCGACTGGACACAAGGCCCTGGAAAGCAACGAAGCCATGAGTAGGCGGTGGCCTCAGTCTCTGGCAGCACCCAGAAACACCAGCATAAACCACCCCATTACAAAGTGTAGCCATGTTTGATGGTAAGAGGAAATGAGAGACGTGACTCCTTGACTTGTCCCTTTGTCACACACACAGACCTTGAGTGGCATGGGAGGGCAGGGGGAATGATGAAGGATGTGTGGTGTATCTCGTTGCATCAGTCTGAATCAGCCAATGCCTGCTCTGCATAGGCCTAAGGTTTGACCTGGGTTAAGCTCAGTTAGCCTGGTTTAGTGATGAGAGTATCTGTGGGACAAACAGAAGTGACTGGGCCAGTTCCCACCTTTCAGAGGACCTGTGGCAAATTATAAGGGGCACTTGGATGTTTTTTCCAAAATAAAAATCTCAGGAACTATTTGTCCAATGCAGCTAGCTCAACCCATAACCCGCTATCAATCTGGAGCCCAGCACAGTCACACGGAGTAGGCATACTCGCTCCCCTCTGTGAGCAACTGGCTGTGGTGGGCACCTGGCCCTCCAGCTGTGGCCAGACACCCAGGTCTGACAATGGTCCAGGGACGAAAGCCAGATGCCTACTGCTAGGCATTTAGCATTTCTAGGAATATCCTCAGAGACCACAGTGGGGCAGTTTTATCCAGGGGAGCGGTTAAGGGCAAAGGAAGCAAGCAGCCTACCTGTTTTCCGTAGGAGTCGTGGACAGGAGAGACGATTCCACCAATCACAATGAATCTTCCNGTCTTGTGCAGGTAATCCCTGGCTCTTTCTAATTAAGAGAAGAAAGCCGCATATTACAAGAGAGGCAAGGTGTGGATTAAAGGTGAAAACTGAAATCAATCTGTTGGGCCCTCAACCCGCTAAGGTTTGGTGCTTGCTATTTAAATAGATGGTGTCAACTTTCAAAGCAAATGGTGGTGACTCAAAGGTTTGGGAGGCAGACCTAAGCCCCAGAAAGGAAAGGATTTAGAACTTAATCTTAATTCAGGCCTTAATCCAGTGGTAAGGGGTCTGTCTGTGTTGGAGGAGCCACAGTGGCTGGAGGGGTTTAGAACAAGCACCTCATTAAGTGGCATTAAGAGCTGCTGATTGGAATTTGCTCCTATTGTCACTTGCAGAAATTCCACTGAACAGAAAAAGTAGGCCTCCTTAGAATATGAAAGATGTGCCGATTGCCTCATCCAATTACCACGACGGAAAAAACAGGAAAACAAATGTAAAGGGCCGTGTACATATCATAGAGAATTAACCACCAGCCTAGAGAGTCAGCAGTTGCTTGAAAAAAAAAGCCTGGCTGAACAAAAGCCTCTTTAGGAGAGTCGTGTTGCTTATCCGAATTGATCAGGCAAGCCCAGGCTCACTTTCATGAGAAAAACCAGTGAACCAGAAAAGCTTTAAAGTCCAGTTGTTAGTTCCCGCCAGGGCAGCAGCCCGCCTCGGCCGCCGAGGCGGTTACGTCATCACCTGGCCTCACCCCCACCCCCATACTTCACACTGCCAGCTGCGACAAGCGCATCCTTCAAAAGTGCCGATGGGTCACAGTCCCCTCTCTTCTTGCTCCTTCTTCCTCTTATCTCTTCCCTGTTCTCTCTGTCTGTCTGTCTCTGCCTCTCTCATGTCCCCACTCCAAGAAGGCCTGTCGCCCCCCTCCCACACCCCCAAACCTCTTGNACTAACTGTTGCGATGGCGTGTTTGCTTAGTGACATACCTTAGCAGGGACTGCCGAAAGGTACACATTTCGCTTTTTAAAAGTTCTTTCATAGGCCTGTTTTATTTCCCAGGGAGCCCATTGAACAAATTCTATCAGATTGTGTATTTTTAAAGTTTTCTATATTTGTGTGTGTGTACATATTCTAGTGGAGGCGGAAATTGATTTTCTCATTTACTTTTCACCTTGCTTTTACTAAAGATTTACTTTATAATTGTGTGTGTGTGTGTTTGTGTGTGTGTGCACGTGTGTGCGAGTGCGCGGAGGAATCTGCACATTTGCGTGCAGATGGCAAAGAAGTCCAGAAAAGGGCGTCAGATCCCTTGGAGCTGGAGTTATAGGAGCTTATGAGCCACATGTGGATGTTGGGAAGTGAACTTGGGTCCTCCGGAAGAACACTGCTCGCTTTAATCTCTGCACCAACTCTCCAGCCCCCTCTATTTTTTTGAGACAAGATCTCTCACTGGACCTGGAGTTCATTGACTCTGTCCAAACTAGCTGGCCGGTGGACCCCCCTTGTATTTTTTAATCTTTTATCATTATTATTATTATTTATTTATTTGGTTTTTCGAGACAGAGTTTCTCTGCACAACAGCTCTGCCTGTTCTGGAACTCGCTTTGTAGACCAGGCCGGCCTCAAATTCACAGAGATCCCCCTGTCTCTACCTCCCGAGTGCTGAGATTGAAGGTGTNTGCCACCACGCCTGGCTTCCTGCCATGCTCTTTATGTGTATGAGTGTTTTGCCTGCATGTATGTGTGCACATCATGTACATGCCTGATGCCCTCAGAGGCCGGAAGAGGGCTTCATATCCTCTGGAACTGGAGTTACGGATGGTTGCTAGCTGCCATGTGGGTGTGGTGAACTGAACCTGTGTCCTTTGTGAGAGAAGCAAGCGCTCTTAACTTCTGAGCCATCTCTTCAGCCCCGTGCCTGTCTTTTTAAGTGAATGCTGAGGATCAAAGTCGGGTCCTCCAGCTTGAGGCAAACACTTCACCAACTGAGCCATATGGGGGGTGGGGGTAGGGAATATGTGAGTGAAAGGGAGAGGGGGCAGCAAGGCTGGTTGTAGGTTTTACAATCACGCTTTCATGACCTTGGTGGCTCGCTCTGCATTTAAAAAGAATTCTCACCACAGTTGCTTCTTTTATCCTTTCAACGTAAAATCTTTTTTAAAAAAATTGACTATTTTTTAACATGTTAGATTTTTTTTTTTCAACGTCAATGGGGAGACTGTACCTATAATTCAACACATGGCATGGCTCCTTTTATTTCTCTCCCACACAGGTTTCCCAGTCCATGAACAGCTTTGTACTCACGCAGCACATTTGTTCCACTTGATTAACTGTTGTGCATGGTCTACATTAAGATTCATTCTGTGCTATAGAATTCTATAGGTTTTGCTAAGNATAGGATACAGATCTATTATGAAGNACCACACAGAGTATTTCACTGCCCTGAGTCTATAGTGCTCCACCTATCCATTGTCCTCCTCACCTGGACCTCTGTCAACCATGGTTCTTTTTACTATTTCTTGAGGTTTGCCCCTGCTAGTGGTCANAATGATACAGCATGCACTCTCTTCAGACTGGCTCTTTTCATTAAGCNCTGTGCATTTAAGTTCNTCATGTCTCTCTGTGCTGGCTAGTTTTATGTCAACTTGACCCAAGCTAAAGTCATCTGAGAGGAGGGAACCTCTGCTAAGAAAATGCCTCNATCATAAGATCNGGCTGGAGGCAAGCCAATAAGGCATTTTCTTAATTAGTGATTGATGGGGCAGTACATTGTGGGTAGTGCCTCCCCTGGGCTGGTGGTTCTGGGGTCTATAAGAAAGCAGGCTGAGCAAGCCAGTCCGCAGCACCCCTCCATGGCCATCAGCTCCTGCCTCCAGNTTCCNNCCCTGTTTGAGTTGCTCTTCTGACTTCCTTTGATGATGAACAGCAATATGGAAGTGTAAGCCAAATAAACCTTTTCCTCTNCAAGTTGCTTTGGTCATGGTGTTTCACCACAGCAATAGTAACCCAAACGAAGACACTTAGCATGGTTAAATAGTTTATTNCTCTTCATCAGTGAACAATATTCCATCATATAGCTGAGTCTCAGTTTGCTGCTCTGTCTACCTGCTGAAATACATTGTCATTGCTCCCATGATCANCANACTGTGGTGATTACAAACAAAGCTGATGTAACATTCATGTAGGTATTTGTATAGNTGTGTTTTCAGCTCATGTAGGTAAATATATAGGAGTGAGATCACTGGATCATATNGTAAGATTATACTTAGTGCTATAAGAAACTGTCACTGTCTTCCAAAATGGCTGTACCATTTTGCATCCCCGCCAGCAGCAGTAAATGACAATGACTGTTGCTNCACACCCTTGCCAATGTTNGCTACTATTGGGTNTGTGCATTTAGTCATTCTAATGGGTATGATNCTTTGTTATCTATTTATAATGTTTTATTTCTTTTCATGTGCATTGGGTTTTACCTGCATGTGTGTCTGTGTGAGGATGCTGGATCCCCTGGAACGGGAGTTACAGGCAGTTGTGAGCTCCATGTGGATTCAGGAATTGAACCTAGGTCCTCCGAAAGAGCAGCCAAGGCACTGAGCCATCTCTCCAGCCCCGGTTTATTTTAATTTATGTATATATGTATGCATTTGTTTGCTCTCTTATTACTATGATAAAAATACCATGAGCAAAACCAACTTATAAAAAAGTTTATTTTGGCTTATAATTACAGAGGGCTACAGTTCATAACAGTGGGGCTGTCATGGCAACAGGTAGACATAGTGACAAGGACGGGAAGCTTAGCGCTCACATCTCAACACCACACAGGAATCAGAGAGGAAAATGGAAATGGGACAAGACTAGAAAACTCTCAAAGCCACCCCCTACCCCCAACATACTTTCTCCAGCAAGGCTCCATGTCCTGAAGCTTCCATGATCTTCCCAAACAGTGCTACGAAATGGAGACCAAATGTTCAAAGAACCTAAGCCTAAGGAGAACATGTCTCATTTAAAGTAGTACTGTGTGTGTGTGTGTG
>LZPO01107546.1:660118-670558 GCA_001675575.1 Neotoma lepida
GTAAGATGTCCTCTAAGTGACCTTGAGCTGCCCACTCCATTCCATAGACCACACTCATAATATCCAGGGAACATCCATTGCACCAATGAATTGCCNTGGTAGTTGTCACTCTTTCCTCCTGGCCAAGATAAATGACTCCACCACCTGCAATGCTGCCGAGTTCACTGTCTCGTGGAGGGGCAGTTTCAGAAAGGAATATCCCAACTCTAACTGAGTCAAAGCAATTCAACCAGAAGAGTTACTGTGATCGTGTAGCTCTATTCAATTTAGGAAATGCTGATGGAACACAAAACCCACAATGGGTGCTAGAGGATAAAGTTGACTTTATCTCTTCTCTTTATGGCCGTGTGCACAGGGCCTGTGTGTCTAGAAAACAGTTTGAACGCAGTCTTTCCCAACCTGGGGGTCTTACAAGCATTGCAGTCCTCCTTCTGAAATGATCCCAGAACCTTTCACAGAAAGGGGTGTGATATAGATGTCTTATTGAGGGCTCTCCACAGTCCCTTATCCTCTGCAGTTTGATTAGTTGTGTGGCTTTGTATTACGTGCCGTTTACCACAAAAAAAGTCCTGGATTTGACAGTCGGCAGTTTTCCATGTGCCTTGTTATTCTCTAACTTGAATGGAATGTCAGGCAAGGAGGGATTGCAGCCTCCTAGACAAGTGGCCAGCAGCAGGTGGAATCATTTTCTTCTCTGTTTCCCGAGGAGATTCCAAATGTGTGAGAAATCTGCCCGGGATGACATAGGAGGTATGGGATGTAGAAACCACACCAAACTTAGGACTGGAAGATGNCTAGATCACAGGCATGTCTCTTAATTTCTCTGGGCCTTAACTTGTCTATGTGTAAAATGTCTTCTGTGTATGATTCATACAAAGATCAACTCAAATAATAAATAATAAAATGCACAAAACTATTCATAATACGTCATGCCTNTAATCCCAGTACTTGGTAGGTAGAGGCAGGAAGATCAGGAGAGATCAAGATTAGTCTCTACTATAGAATCTTGTCTAGAAAATAAAAAGTTTCCAACTCACTCTATGAAAATAGTATTATCCTGATACCCAAGCCAGAAAAAGATAATATATAAAAGAAACTGCAGGCCTATACTGTTAGGAATATTTGTATGAAAATCATTAACAAAATATTAGTAAAACAGGAAATATATATATATATATATATATATATATATACATAGAAAGAGTTACATACAATGACCAAGTGGCATGTACCCCAGGGAAGCCAAGCCATCTTGATATTTGAAATATCATTCAGTGTTATTCACCATTGTCCTAGTTTACTCTCTGTCACTGTGATAAACCATAGCAACCCGGGGAAGAAAGGGTTTATTTGACTTACATGCCCTGACCACAGGCCATCATTGAAGGAAAGCCAAAGCAAGAACCTAGAGGCAGGAACTGAAGCACAGACCAAAGAGGAATGTTGCTCACTGGCTTCCTCCCCATGGCTTGCTCAGCCTGCTTTCTGCAAACCAAGACCACCTGCCCATGGCTGGCACTGCCCACAGTGGGTTGAGTACTCCCTCAATAATCAGTAATCAAGAAATGTCCCACAGATATGCCCACAAGCCAATTCAAGGGAGGCAGTTCCTCAATTGAGGTTCACTCTTCTCAAGTAACTCTAGCTTGTGTCAAGTTGACAAAGTACAACCATAGGCTAAAGAAGAAAATTCGCCCGGCGGTGGTGGTGCACACCTTTGATCCCAGCACTTTGGAGGCAGAGGCAGGAGGGTCTCTGTGAGTTTGAGGCCAGCCTGGTCTACAGAGCAAGTTCCAGGACAGCCAGAGATACACAATGAAACCATGTCTCAAACAAACAAACAAAAAACAAAAAGAAAATTCACCTCATCCCATCAACATGTAAAAAGTAGTTGACAAATTCACCCTTGACTTGTGATGAAACTTCAGTAAAGTAAGAATGGAAAGACACTTTCTTAACTTGATAAAGAATATCTGTAAAACCCATGGCTAACATACTTGAGGGATGTATGTACCCATCACTGTTCCTTGACAGAGTGCCATCAGTGTATCGAGTACACAAGGTAAGGCAAGGAAATAAAACACATGAGTACAAGAAGAAAAATTAAAAACTGTAGATGACAAGACAGTCTTCTTAGAAATCTCAAGAAATCCATAAAGCAGCCCCTAGAACTCATGAACGTGCTGAGTTCAGCGAAGTCAAATGACAAGATCCACAGAAGAAAACTAAGTTATTTNCTTGTTCTGTTGTTCTTTTTTGACAAAGGGTTTCTTTGTGTATCCCTGGCTATCCTGGAACTCGCTCTATAGACCAGGCTTTCCTCGAACTCACAGAGATCCACCTGCCTCTGCCTCCCGAGTGCTTGGATTAAAGGCGGTGCCACTACGAGGAAGCAGAAAAATAAGTTATTTCTATACATAAGTCTCAACACAATAAAGATTTTTTCCCCAAAATGATATGTAAATTTAATGCAATTCCTATCAAAATCCCAGCAAGACTTTTAAAAGTGAAAATATAAAATTTACTTGGAAAGGCAAGGAACTAGAATAAGTCATGGCTGTTTTATCTGTAAGAACAAAGTAGAGGAAACAGCCAAAATGTCCTACAATCTGAAAATGGCTAACACATCATTTCAAACTGTGATATACACACACCATGGAGTACTAGTCATCAGTAGCAGGAGATGATAACAATACACTCAGCAATCCGGGTGTGTTTGCGTCAGACTTCTCAGCACTGTGCCAGGTACCCAAGAGCACAGCTAAAGGAGGAGGGTTCATTTTGGCATGGCTTTAGAGTTTCGGTACACGGCTGGCTGGTTCTGTTGTTTCTGGGCCGTGGGAAAGCATCACGGCAGAGGCTATGAAAAGCCAAAGTTGCTCACCTCGTGGAGATTAGGAAGCAGAGAGCAGGGGTGGGGTGGGCTCTGGGACAAGATACTGCCCTTAAAGACACACTGCAGGACACCACAGTTCATTTAGCCATTTCCCTGTTGTGGGATATTTGCTTGTTTTCTGTTTTTGGACCTACCTCTGGAAGTTCCTATCACCTACCAATAATGTCATTAAATTATAAACCACCAGTGGATTAATATCCATTGATGAGTCAGAGCCCTCATGATCCAACCACTTCCCAAAGCCCNGTCACTTGCACTGGGGACCAAGGCTTCAATATACAAACACTTCATATTCAAATTACAAGAGGTGCTTAGAAACAATGTTAAGCTTAGTGAAGAAAAGGCAATCTCAAAAGGCTGGAGATACATGATTCAATGTATATTACATTGTCAAACATTAGTATTTGCCAGGGAGTAGGGCAGGGAGGGAGGGGGGTATGACTTAGAGCTCCAGTGAGATCTTTGTATAATGGACCAGGTTTTGTCTGTTTGTTTTTTTAAAAGACTTTTATTTTAAATTATGTATATATGTGTGTGATTATGGGTCTGTGCATGTGAATGTAGGTGTCCACAAACGGTGGAGACATCTGATCCCCTGGAGCTGGAGATAACGGCATTTGTGAGCCACTTGACAAGGGTGCTAAGAATCAAACTAGGGCCTGGCGGTGGTGGCATACACCTTTAATCCCAGCACTCAGGAGGCAGAGGCAGGACGATCTCTGTGAGTTTGAGGCCAGCCTGGTCTACAGAGCTAGTCCCAGGACAGCCACAGAGCAATCCTGTCTTGAAAAACCAAAAAAAAAAAAAAAAAAAAAAAAAAAAATCAAACTGGGCTTCTCTTTAAGGACAGCACACACTCTTAACCACTGAACCATCTCTCCAACCTAATGAACCAGTTCTTGTTCTTAATCATGTTGTATCTAAATCTATACATGTGGTAAAATGGCATATACTCAATGCCAATTTACACATATACATTATGCCAATGTCAGGTCCTCATTCTGACACTGTACTATAGTTACACAAANTGTAACCACTAGGCACTGAATGTTTGAGACCCTCCCAAATTCATTTGTCCAATCNGGAACTCCAAGGTGGTGGCATTGGGAGGTGAGGACTTAGGCAGGTGACTAATTGTGAAAATGGAGCCTCAGGAATGCCTGTGCCCAAGTGGGGTCATACACTCCTCTGTTGTCCTCCCATGGTGTGAGGACAGAAAGGAAGGATGGATTCTCACCAGACATTGACTCTGTTGGTACCTTGACTTGTGTCTTTGCACCTTCCAGCACTGTGAACAATNTATTGTGTTGTTTGCAAGTTTCCCAATTTAAGGTGTCTTGTTACAAAGGCTCAAAAAGACTTAAGACAGTAACCACTGGTAGAAACTAGATGAAGGCCACATGAGTGGGATATCCTGTCTTATCCTTGCAACTTCCTACAGATTAATAATTATTTCAAAACAAACTATTATCTTAAAGCTCATGGTAAACCACTAGATGTTACATTTTAGGATAGCATTGAGTAAATCCAGGCAAATGGCCAGCAAGCTGGCTCCATTTGGGTACCTCTGGAAGGTTCCAGTTTTGCTGCTGTTTGGATTGCAACATTTGGAGCTATGGCATGGCAGCACTGTGCTTAGATTTCCATGTAGGTATGTTGAATCAGGGTGCCAGTGGAGCCGATGTCTAGTGAGTCTGCTCCTACTATGTGGCGCCTTCCAGATGGACTCACACGGTGGGAGAGCGATAGAGGAGCAAACAGCTACTTGGAGCACAAGCACTCTGGCAGCTCAGATCTCACAACTGGTCGCTTCCCTAAGTCTCACCTCCCAACCCCAGGACACTGGAGATTAGGAGTCAATGTATGAATTTTAGGAAGACTCACATTCAGCTCATAGCAGTCACGTTTGGTGGGATTATAGTACAGTATCCCTTGGTGGGGTTTGTTAGAATCTAGATTCTGATTCTGAGGGTCGGGTGGAGCTTGGGATCACAGTGGAGGTAAGAATAAGCTGACAAGGGCTTTGTCCAGGCTCAGGGGCAGATCCTGCNTTTGTGTAAAGTGTTGCTATTTTGTCCATGTGAATGTGAATTTTTGTGAATTAATTTTGATGTTTAAAAATCCTGTTTATCTGTTGATGAGATGGCTCAGCAGGGGAAGGTGCTTGCTGCCAAGCCTGATGACCTAAATGTGTTTCCAGGACCCACATGGTGGAAGAAGAGAACCAGAGAACCAGCTCTCAAAAGTTGTCCTCTGAGCTGGGCATAGTGGCCCACGCCTTTAATTCCAGCACTTAGGAGGCAGAGGCAGGCAGATCTCTGTGAGTTCGAGGCTAGCCTGGTCTACATAGTGAGTTCCAGGACAGCCAGAGCCACATAGTGAGACCGTGTCTTGATTAAAAAATAAAAATAAAGTTATCCTCTGATCTGTACACACACACACACACACACACACACACACATACATACACACACACACAATAAATAAATGCAAAAATATTGTTTCTCTTTAACTGTTGAGTATAAGGGTGCCCCTTAAATTTTGCACTGTCATCACCTACTTTTAGAATGTCTAACAAGCTCCCAAGTAGACCAACACCACTGGCCTACAGACTACACACTTGTGTGTGTGTGTGGTGGGGGCAAGCCACTGTAAGATTAAGGTACACCCCACCACACACACACAAAGCTGTCTACTTTCTTCCACTCTCCCACTACCTTGCATAACNAGGGCCTTTCTGGGTCTTGGTAGGAAGCCAGCCCATTGGCAGAGATGTAGCTAGGGCTCTGGAATTTAATTTCATGCCAGGCCTCCCAAAATGCATTCTATTTTCATCCATATACCCCAGGGAAGGAGCCAAATTGCTCTAGAGTTTACTCTCTGCTTTGATGGCTCTTCTTCTGCCCTCCTGGAGGAGACCAGAGTCAACAGCTCCATTGTCCTTTCTGTCCTCAGGACCCTGAAGACTCACCATGGCCCCTGGCTTCTTCCAGGCCACTGAGACCCAGCTAAATCTGTGTCTTGATAGCTACCACTAGACTGACCCGAAGACAACACTGCATAGGTGATCTGCCTATTATTAAAAATTCAGAAGGCANAGCAGCCTGCTGGCTTCTCAGTGAACCTGGCTGACATTTGTGATCTGCTCTCCCCTTCCAGGCAGGGGTTCACGGAGGGGAACACTGCATTCAGGGTGTCATACTAACTCAATTTTTCCTTTTGGGTTGCAATTAGAAATGACCCCGGCTTGTGTTCACAGCTGGTGCTGCCTGTGTTTTCCCTGTTTGTGGATTGCACAGAGGCTATCTGGGTTTGTAAACATTCTAAATTACAGAAAGATAAAAAATTGGGTAATAAAGGAAGGACTATAGCTATGAGTTCCTCTAGGCAGAGTTATTACTGCTTAGGNATTATGAAAAATAATTCTTAAAGAAATCATCCCTGTGGCCTTCCAAACTGAACCTTGAGCATTCTCCAGCACAATATGATGAGATCTTACTTTGTCCACAGCTCTGTGCTAGCCGCTGTGAGGAAGCTGGACAAACACAACACAATCTCCGTCACCAAGGCGTTTGGAGGGTTTGAGGAGGTAGACCGGCACTGATAACAACAGAAGAAGCAGGTCACCTAGGTGACCGAGGACTTCACAGGAGAGTCATCAGTGGATGGGGTACGGTGGCCAATGTAGCGTTCTGAGAACACATGACCTGGGGCAGGGAACTGACAGTAGGGAAGAGCATGGTAGCTCATACCTCATCATCACAGCATCTGGAAGGCTGAGGAAGGGGAGTACCCTGAATTCAAGATGAGCCTGGGCTACATAGTGAATTCCGGCCAGTCTGGGCTGTAGAGTGAGACTCTGTCTAAAACAAAAAAAACCCTTTATTTTCTGTGTTCCTGTGCTCTGACATGGAAGTCTTTCAGACCTTGAACAGGCAATTGTCTCAGAGTTTGCCAGTTCCTAAAGGTCTTCAACAGTGAGCCTTTGGGCACATCTTTAAATCCAGTCACCAGTCTCCATCCATAGCACCCTAGCATGGTGGTATACACNTGTAATCCTAGTATTCTGGAGGCTGAGGCAGGAGGATCACAAAATTCATGAGTTAGAAACCAATCTAAAGTGCACAGTAAGATCCTGTCTCCAAGCAAGCAAGCAAAAAGCAGAGAGCAGAGGGCAGACCGACCCTCATTCCAGGGATGAGGCAATCAGGCAGATGAACTGAGTTAGGGGTGAAGGCTTCATATCTTCTCTTGCTTTCTTTGTAATCAGTAATCCATAAGAAGACAGGAGTGCCAGCTCCTCTGAGCTGATCATTGCACAATGTATATGTGTAACAGCTTATCACACTGTACCCTATAAATACACACAACTGCCATCTCAGTTAAAAAAATGCTTGGAGGACTGGAGTGATGGCTCAGTGGTCAAGTGCACTTGCTGTTCTCCCAGAGGACCTGAGTTCTATTCCCAGCACCCATGTCAGATAACTGATAACTGCCTGTAACTCCAGCTCCAGGGTATCTGATGCCCACTTCTGGCCTCTGAGAGTACCCACTCACACACGTGTGCATACACACAGACACAGGGATACACAGACACAAACACACACATAAATACACATAAATAAAATAAAAATAAAATAAATCTTTTTTAAAGGAACTTAAAATAATGATCAGAAAAGAAAAATGGAAAAATAATCATGTCACTATTACCCATTGTCACTCATCACTTGGGNCATCTTTCTGGTTTTTTACCATGTGGACAGTCTGGAGAAGAAGCAGGGAGCTAGGAGATCACATTCTCCTGGGAGATGAAATAGATGCTCAAACCCTCCCTCATGAACTTATCCATCCTGATGGGTTTCAAGTGACATCTCTACTCAAATCTGAAATAGGCATTGGGCAGGGAAAGGGTCTAGGAACATAGCTGATTGGTAGAGNGCTTGTCTAGCATGTGAAAAGTCCTGGGTTCGATCCAAGCTGGTTATGGGTTTAAGCTTCACTGGAGCCACTGGATTTCCTCTTCCTCTCTCCTGGATTGCCACGGGCAGGTGCGCATCATCAAGTTGGATGCACAAACACAGTGCCCTGTTGCCTGCTTCATGGCCTTCACCGTAGCTACAGACAAAGTAACGGAATAGGAAGCCCTTGAAGGTTTTTTGTTTTTGTTTTTGTTTTTGTTTTTTTGAGAGGTTTTTTTGGGGGGTTTGGTTTGATTTTTATTTTGTTTTATTTTGCTTTGGACCTAGGGCCTTGAGCAAGTGCGACAAGAGCTTTAGCACTGCGCTATTTACCTTGTCCTCTTTTTCCTTTTTATTTTGAAGTCGGATCTCACTAAGTTGCCCAGTCTGATCATGACATCACTTTGCAGTCTTGTGCTTTCAATCCTCCTGCCTGGGCCTCCTCAGTGCCGGGATTACAAACATGAGTTACCCTGCCCAGCTNGAGGGGTTCTTGGTCCGATTTCTCTGCCTCAGGAAAGCAGAGGATGGAAGCTGGTTTCCTGAGGAAATAATGGGGTGCCCAGATCTGGTATGTTTACTTCTGCTAGTCTCTGCAGCCAGTTGTGGAGCAGAGGGGTGGTCCGGATCNNGATGGAGATGAGGACCAGGCAGAGGTACCCAATCAGAGGGCAGCCTGCAAGGAAGTGCCTTTGGAGACCCTTTCTCTTGCCATCTCTGCCTCCCTCCAACTCCCCACCCAACACATGCAACTCGGGCTGTCTAAACTCTTGAGAGAATAAGAAATGCTTCCCAGAAGCCCTCGGCTGCCTGGATGTGGTCCACTTCCTGATTTCCATTTCATCGTTAGCTTTGGCAGCTGTTCCCTGCAGCCCTGGGCTGACTACCGGGTAACACAGATGGCACTGCGGCTCCCTGGCTGCTGTTGACCTTTGTGTGCTTCACTGTCGCTAAGGAGCTGATCCCCTTTGTCTTCACAGCTGGGAAATGATTTATGACTCTCACTTCCTTAGCTGTCACTTTTAACAGACCTCAAGGAGTGAACTTCTCATAGGTCCCCGGCCAGCAGGAGCTATCCCAGAAGTCTGGTCCCATTTAACACGTCTCCCAGAGGCCAGTCCCCCCAAACCCTCTACATATGGCTCTTAGCTAGGCATGGCCACACGTGCCTGTGATCCCAGCACTCTAAGAGGCAGAAGNACTTTAACCAGTCTGTCATCTTCCATCTTTACTGACTTTTGAGTACCACACACCCCACAGGCTTCTTACTCAGGCCAGCGTAGGCTCTGATTAGGTTTATCCAGGAAATAGNTTTGTTTCCGACAACTGGTGCAGGTAGACTGTGTTAAATAGTTCCTTTTAGTGCGGGTGTGGCCATGCTGAGGTGGTGATGGGGATTAAAAGTTCTTTTTGCCCTAAAGAATACTGTTGGAGGGCCAAGGAGATGGCCCAGCAGTTAAAGGGGCTTGCTATACAAGCCTGGTAACCCACACTCAACGCCTGGAACCTGCATCAAGGTGGGAGGGGGGATTACTCCACAAGGTTGTCCTCTGACCTNTACACAAGTGCTGTGGCACTGATACCCACCCACACACAGATGATAATAATGACAAACAAAAAATGTTTGNAAAGAATGCTATTGGGAAAACATCAGTTCCTCATNGCTTTATTACTGATAAGAGTTTTCCCTCTCTACTTCCCCAAGTGGAACTATCTTCTCTGTCCAGGAGCTCCCTTCTAGAGTGACTAACAAGGAACTGACNAGGCTGGCTGGGCAATTTTTTGATTTTCACATTNAAAGCCCCATGTTCCAGGAAAGTTTTGTTTCTAACAAATGGAATGGTTATATGGTGGGTTGAACAATGGCCCTCTGGGAACACCCATCAGGAACCTATGACATGGAAAAGGGGACTTTGCTGATGTCACTTAAAGATCTTGAGAAGAGGAAATGGTCCTGTTTTTAATCTGGGTGGACCCTTAAAGGGCTCTAGGGAGGGTCNGGATCTGAGGAAAGCGACAGCAGAAAGCAGAGATGAGGAGGAGATTGAAGAGTGTCACGAGGCTAATGGCTGATGTGGAAGACAGAGGAAGGGGCCAGGAGATGAGGAATGCAGATGGGCTCTGGATTTTGGAAGAAAGAGAATCTTGCCCAGGGCTTCCCAGAAAGAACGCATCTTGATTTTAAACGTTGTGCAGTGCAGGACCACAGAAATGCTGGGCCGGTGACACAGACAGCGAAAGACTTTACCAAGCTACAAGACGAGGAATCTGTGTTGTAAGCAATCATACTTCTGGCAATTTATAATAACAACAGTGGGACACGGACACACCTAGTTAGTCACTCTGTCCCCAGAGCAGAGTGTCCTGTGACCAGTGAACTATTCATGCGCAGAATCAGAGTTGTCTGTGCTCAGACAGAACGGAAGAAGGAGAACTAACCACAGCAGATGTGGAGAAAGGAAGTCGGCTCACAGGAAGTGTGCTGTTGGGGGATCTTTCAAGGACACAAAGAACACAATTTTAGGATCATTCTACTGTTATTTTTATGTTTCTCTGGGGGATAAAAAANNNNCNAAANNNAAANNT
>LZPO01107546.1:686329-703766 GCA_001675575.1 Neotoma lepida
GGTCCATTTGAATTCTGATGACTTTCACACGTTCTCTCAGAGAGTTTAGCAGAGACTGAATCCCTCTCTAAGTTACTTTGGGGGTGTCTGGCAGGGTTCCTCTAAGCACGTGGCCACGTCAGCACCAGGTCAGGCGGCAGCTGTGTTTTCCGTGGATTATGCCAACATTCACAAAATCTGATCCGATGCCATCTGTTCTGGCCTCTTTGTGTTACAGATAAGGAGACTGGGAGCCAGAACAGCCCTGCTTCTTTGTTTGGTACCCACTTTCCTGACCAAAGGGCGAGACTCTCTCTGTCCTCCTGTGGAAAGCGAAGACAGGTGAGAGGGGAGAAGAGGACAGATCCTACGCCTCACCTACCTTCATGCTGGGATGAAGTTCTGGTCTTCTGTCTTTGTTAGAGCTCTGTGGCTGTAGCCACATTACTTTTATCTGAACCTGAGGTTACTCCCATTTCAAAGTGGGTTCATAAGAACANACTGGGAATGTCTCACTGAGTGAAGTACTTCCTGTACAAGCTGGAGAACTTGAATTTGGCTCCCCCAAACCCATGTAAAGCTGGGCATGATATAACCCCAGCACTCCTAGGGGAGGCAGAGACAGGAGAGTTCCCAGAAGCTTGTGGTCCAGTTAGCCTAGTGTACACAGTAACACACATCAAGAGACGCTGTCTCAAACAAGATAGGTNAGGACCAACCNCCCANAGTTGTCCTCTGGCCTCCATGTATGCGTCTGCACTCACNCACGGGAACATGCATGCACACAAAGATAAAAAAACAACACACTGGATGATGCTGAAGAAGTGAAAATGAGTCACAGAAATACAGTTTGACTCAATTGGGAGCTGATGCTAAAGTACTCCTCACTTCATGAATCCCTCTCCCACATAGGATGACATTGCTCCCCCTAACTTCCTTTATTATACACAGACTGTCCCTGAATTACCATGCTTCTACTTGTNATTTCTTGGCTTCTTGATGGTGTAAAAGCCATAAGCACTCAGTACAGATCAAATTGAGCCACAATCTGGTCTCTGACCAGCAGTATGTCCTATAGGTGACATACATCTTCCAGTCCACCCCATGATGACAAAGGCAGCAAAGGATAATCTATAATATACCNTGTTGCTAAGCTACCGTGTTAGTAGATTAGGGGTATTAAATGCATTGTGAAGTTATCATATTTTCTAGTTAAAATGGGTTTATCAGGATATAACCAGGAAGTAAGGCAAGGAATATCTGTATACAGAGGTCAAGCCCATATCCATAGTAAAGGGAGCAAGGAGATGGGGAGGGAGAAGAGCGGGAAAAGGAATGGAAGAGAGGGGAGAGGAAAGGCAGGAAGGAGGCAGGAAGGGAGAGAGGGAAGAAAGGGAGAGAGGAGGGGGAGGAAGTGACTGTGGCAGATAAGCTGGGGTGACGGCTATGTAGGTGAGGGAGATAGGGCTAAGAAGGAACTCCAGTGGGGTTGTTTGAGCAGGGTGTGGGTTTGAGAATGGTGACATCAGGGCANNTGTAGTGCATACGGTGTGTGGACAAAAGGGGAATAGGAATTTAATTAGTGTTCCTTGGGCTATACATTNNGATGCCTTTAATGCCCTCCATGGAATTCCTTTAAATGATAGAGGAAGATTGAATTGACTTCCCTAAATGAGATGNCTTCTGAGATGGNTGCCTGTGCCTTTCTGCGTCTATAAGGACATGTGTGGGGTACTACCACCTGGCTCTGAGATCCTCCAGGAGAGAAGTGTTCGGGCATATGGTTCCAGGCTCTTCTTAGGCCATGAAACAGTGGTCTTGGGGCTCTACTTCCTGTACCACACCTTGGCCTTGAAGCTTGAAGACCGATTACCACCACCCAGGTCTCTGCACCTCGTTCTCACCTGGAAACGCCTCCTTCACCCGTCCCATTCTGCTGTGTGGATTCCTCTGCCTCCTGCTCCTCAAAAGATGGAGCCCATCCTAATTACTATGCCNGANTGGGAACTGNGACATATCCCCAGGCCAATNGAGTCTATAGATTGAGCTGCAGCAGCTACAAGNGGATCCATATTCAACCCGCTGTGTCCTGAGAGCCCNCAGAGCAGCCAGCCNGAGCCAGAGCTCTCTCCATCCAGTTCATAGAGCCAGATAGTTTNAGGACCACACAGCAAAGCCTAAGCCCCGCCCAAACACTTGAGACTACATGAGGTCCAGTTCCATCATTTAGCACCATCTGTCNGATGACATCTTCCAAATTGATATCACCTTGTAGATCTCTCCTCTGAGAACTAATCTCAGAAATCTAATTATCTGCCTGGCGTCCCTCCCTAGGAGGTCTCTCACAAACATCTCAAACTTAATGTGGGCAAAACCACATTGACAGTCATCCCTAAGTCTGTACCGCATGGCCTCAGTCCACACAATTATTCTATGCAGTACTCAGCTGCTGGAGTGAACCCAGGGTGTTAGCCTTGGTTCCTCTATCTCCCTTAACTCGACTTCCCATCCAACCTCAACCTCTCAAGTCCACNTGAATCTCCACTGTTACTAAGGTACTTCAAGGACCCTGCCTGCATGTTGTCTGGATAGGGAATGGGTTAGAATGTGAGTTTTGCTTGCTGCTGCCCCACCCCTCATTCCTGAGGTACAGAATCAAAATTCAAAATGTTTAGAACTTGAGAATGGAAAGAACGTGGCCTATTACTCTCTGAAGTCCTGCAGATGCTCTGTTAATGCAGATGAGCACGCTGAGGTAGAAAAGGGGCAAAGGTACTGTCTTCCCCACACTAGCCCTGCCTCCAGGCATCCTTGCTTGCTAGGACATGGAGAATGTGTCTAAAAACAGTAGATGTAAAACCTCTGTTTCGCTCACAAAAAGGAAGCATTTGTTTCATCCTTAGAGGGACCACACTGTGAATTATAAAGGAGATGGGTGTTAACATTCAGACATCTGTACTGGCTTATTCTTAGGGTCCTGACAGGATATGTCCTCAGCTGCAGCCACTAAGAGCACCCCCTGTGTGCATTTGCTATGTTCCCTTATAAAAGGAGGGTCTTGCCCACGTCCTGTCTCTTTCTCTTCCGCTGCTCTTGTCCTCAGTGACCAGTCTTTACTCCCTTCTGTGCCCCCTTCTCTGCNCTTTCTCTCTCCTCTTCCAATAAACCTCCCAGGTGAGCCCTGTTGTATGGTNTGACTCCTTCCCGTCATTTTTAAATTATAACATTTGGTGCCGTAACTCGGATAGGCTCACCTGGTGCCTGTGCTATCCATCATGGTATGAGCTGCACTGGGACCCTATCCCTCATCTCCAGTCCACCAGCANCAGGCTCACCTTCTGACTCACTGATGGCTCAGCACCTCATCCATCAGCAGCAATTCCATAAGTTTCCCCTCACAGTCAGTGTAAACACTTCCCTGAGTCCGGGGAAGTGACCATTGATTGTCTGGCACCCCTCTGGTACACTTAGGGGTGGAGGTACCCCCAGCCACAGTCCTTAAGGCTATGGCTGGCTCTCTTTACCTGACCCCATCCCACCACCCTTGGAGCTGCAATCCTGCAGTTTCATTAGGCCCAACTGGGTTATTGTGCCCCCTCCTTTTTTCTATCTCCCCTCCCTGGAGCTGCCCATAATCCCACAGCTCCTCTAGGCCCTTGTGGCTTTTGTGACCCCATTCCTGACCCTTTCCTGTGGATGAGACCCCTCTTAGAGCTTGGTTTTCATCTATGCCTTCTGGCCTCTATGAAAGCCCTGGTACCAGGCACCGAGTCTTCTCTGGTTTAGCCAGGCTAATACGGGCTCCCATTGAGTTGGGTGACAACCCTCTTAATGGCTTGGTCCTCCTTGAGTCTGGGGATGCCCACAACTACAGGCTGCAGTGACCCTTTCCTTTCCCTCTCTCATCAGTGGGAACCATGTCTTCCATACCCTCTCAATCCCCCTTGGGATGCCTCTTAGAAAACCTCCAGCCTCTATATCTGGCACCTGACCTGAAGGGCCCTAAGCTTGTTCATCTTTGCAATCAAATTTGCATGTGGCGTGTTTGCTTAGTGGCATACCTTGGCAGGGTCCACCAAAGGTNCCCACTTCACGCTAGGACTCTCACCACCTGCTCCACCTGCAGCAGATCTGCTCTTCCACCTGCAACGGATCTGCTTTCTCATTCACCAACAGCTTTGCCTTCCATTCAGTACCAACAGTTGGGTCTCTGGTGGGGCCACCCGCCTCTGACCATTCCCCTGGATGTGAGACTGGCCTCAGTATTCTTCAGACCAGGCAGTCAGGGAACAGAGAAAGAATTCTCCACTTTCTTTTTCTTTGCTCCAAGACTTGCTTGTGTCTGTCTGCCCTTCCTCTCTAAATGTCCTGTTTGCTGCAATGTGCGGGTCAGATGGAGAAGCCAGCTTCCTCTGGCCCAGCACACACCAGCTCTCCCGTTCTTTGTATTTACTCAAATCCTGTTTAATATATGTGTGTGTGTATGCATGTGACCTGGGTTTAACCCTGTATGTGTAAATGTAAGCTGGGTTTAATTCTGTGTGCATGTGTATGTAACTTGGTTTCAACTCTGTGTGTATATGCATGTAACTACTGTTTAGAAACACACGTTTTAAACAGCAACCGCGTGGTTCTCCTCCATCTTGGCTGGTGAACTCACCATGATGTAAACAGCTCCACGGATGGCAGCCATCTTTTAGTAAGGCTAAAGAGGACACTTGTTAGTCCTAATGAGCTCTCTGTTCATTGTACTTCCTTTTAGACTAAGAAAGCAACAAGCCTCCAATATTTTGAATTGGTATAGACTTTTGTAATAGAAATGTAGAGTTATATATGATTCAACTCTAGTTTAGAATACATATGGTGATAAAAATCTAAGGTTATAAAGGTCTATTCAGATTAACAAAAGCTGACTTAGAGATTTGAACCTAAGCATTATGTCTTTGCCAAGTGTTCAACACCAAGCTTCTAGAGAGTTTAAATAAGTGGCAACATATGTTTGATAAATAAGGTATTTGATAAACAAGATATATATTCTATAATGGAGTTTCTGGTCCCCCAAGAGGGTCCTTTTCCTAGATTTGGGCATTTGGGCAGAGGCNCCCATAGCTTATCAAAACCAATGCTGGTCTCTGGCTCCCTCAGTTCCTGCTCATAGGTCATACCCCAAGCCACAAGCCCCCTTTCTCCTGTTCCCGTTTCGCTCTGGGATTTTTCCCTTGCTCTGCTGATGGGAAAGGACCAGGTGCTTTAAGGTTTGTTTATGTGAAGACAGGAAAGCTTAAGTGCTGGTAAGGAGAAAGTGATTTGAGATGTAGAAAAGAGTGAAACATGTTCCAGATTTCTCTCTCACGCTATGTTACTGCTCACAACCTTGATATTAATTGATGGAATTCTGATAAGCTATTAATCTAGCTCTGGCAGAGTATTAAACACTATCATAGCTACAAGCTCAGGATTTTAAATTCTCTTTGGTTGCTTTCTAATGTGTCTAAAACGTATCTCTTTGTATAAACTCAAAGTTCTTGTGAGCTCCAAGAACTCGACTTGGATCCATCTGAACGGCATCTTGCCAGGGCCAAGCAGCACTGGACGGTTCCACAGAGCCCGGAGAGTGAAGNCAAACAGCCAGCTACCCCAGGATGTGGCAAGCACCCCAGCTTTCTCAGGTCCCCCAAAGATGACGGACACCCCTCAGGTCAACAGGAAGCGGTCTCGAGAACACGGCATCCTCATCCCTGCCTCACCTGCTACCCCTTTCTAACTCCTCATCTTTTTTAATAAACAAAAGGGAGGAACGTTAGCATTCAGGCATCTACACTGGCCTACCCTTAGGGTCCTGACAGGATATGTCCTCAGTTGCAGCCACTAAGAGCACCTCCTGTGCGCATTTGCTAAGTTCCCTTATAAAAGGCCGGCCTTGCCCACTTCCTGTCTCTTTCTCTTCTGCTGCTTTGGTCCCCAGCGACCAGTCTTTGCCCTCTTCTCTGCCCCCTTCTCTGCCCCTTCTCTCTCGTCTTCCAATAAACCTTCCATGTGAGTCCTGTTGCATGGCGTGACTCCTTCCCGATGTTTTTAAATTATAACAATGGAGTACAAGAGAGCGCAGAGGAGGCTGGGGTAGGAGAGTTTTTTAGGGAAAAGGCCAGAGAATGAGGCAACACGGGACAAGTTAGCCAAGACTGAGAGCTTGAAGGGCTGCTGAAGTATCACCACAGATTGAGCACGGGGACCCAGGGTCAGAGCAGATGACTCCCGAGTAAGGACCCGACCGGAGAGAGGCATAGCGGCAAGAGCCGAGATGAAGATAAGAGTCTGGAAGGCATTATCTCTCAGNTTCCCCCAGAGAAGTCACTCATGTTGTGAAGGGCAGGAGAACAAGTGTCAAGTACCTGAGCACNGCAGAGGTCCATGGAAGACTGACTGACAGGAGCAAGTGCCTCTCCTTCACATCAGGAAGACATTGAAACCCTTCAGTATCAGGAAGGCCTTCAGACCCTTGGAATTATGAGTGCTTGGAGGGAGAGAGGGAGAAGAGGTGAGGAAGAGCTCTGAAACTGCTCAGAGGNTAGCAGAAGTGACTACCCTAACAGCCTTGTCAAGNGGGAGCTAACCATGAGCTAAGTGGAGTTTTAGCATAAGAAAACGAAATGACATGTTTGCATAGTGGACAATGAGGTGACATTCATAACATGAAACTACATTTATACTGTTTCTCTTACTTCATTTCCAGACCCCTTATTTGACCCACAAGGCCCTGCTGNACCCTGGGTACCCAGCCAGGGTGCTGAAGTTCAGAGGTAAACCTAACAGACTCAGTCCCTGCTCTATCGAGTCCACANCACGCTATATATATTTTTGCCAGTGCTGGTGTTTATTTTTAATAGACACATACNCACATAAGAGTGGAAATAAGACTAATGTGAAAGTGGTGACCAAAATGCCNTTATTGGGCACACCAGAGGGAACTGTGCCTCAGTGTCTGTCAGGGAAGGTGTATTGGAAGATTTGACTTGGGGACATGAAGGAAGGAGAGGGTCCAGGAGATGGAGGCTTGGAGGCTGTGATTCCCAAGTGCAGACAGTGGAACAAACCAAGACGGGAAGGCAGGAGCTCAGTGAGGTCCAGAACAGGAAGAGTCCAGTGTTACTGGAGTGGTCTGCAGGTTCCATTTATGTTGGATGTTCTCTGGGAGGTAGGGTGTGTGTGTGTGTGTGTGTAGCTGCTAGAGGAATGAAGAGAAAGTGAGTGGCACAATATTACTATGTCTTTGTTTGATTTGTTTTGTTTTGAAAAACAGGGTTTCACTATGTGGCTCTGGTTGTTCTGGAACTCACTCTGTAGACCAGGCTGGTCTCGAACTCACAGAGATTGCCTGCCTCTGCCTCCCAAGTGCTGGGATTAAAGGTGGGCATCACCACTGTCTGGCTGCTTTTGTCGTAGGAAAAGCACCTGGACTGTGAGGAGAACAGATTGAGAAGNCAGAGAAACCAATTCATCAAGATGAGAACCCATGGGTTGGAAAGAAGAAACAGGACTCTGTGTATGCATTACAACAGCCAGAACTGTAGTTCTGATGTGGCATAATCAGATAACAGGTGTCAAGAAGAGGACTGGAAGAGGACCAAGAGGGAATCAGCTGGACCATTCCCAACCTTACAAACCAAGAGAGCAGGGATGGCAAGTACCACAATCATTTCCCAACATGTGCAGAGTTCTTCATTTTTTTTTTTTTTAATAGAAAAGTGGAGACAGGAATTGGGAACGCAATTTCTGTCAGTTCACACAGCACATTATGGAGATGTGTTGACGTAGCACTACCGAGCCAACAAGCCCATGGGCCATGCTGGCATGCATCCCTCCTCATCACAGCAACAGCTTCCTTACTCCAATGCTTCTTGCTGTCCACAGTCCAACATCTCTTCCAAACTTCAGATATCTTTGGACCGTGCAGGGACCAGTATTTTCCAGAACATTCCTTTGCCAGGGGGTGAATGGAAGGAGTGAGAGGCTGAGGAAAAGCGGAAATGTCCATTCAAGAGCACGGAGCTCTCTGCACCCACATGCCNGGTGACTTCTCATTGCCATAAGGACATTTCTGAGTGGCTCAGGCAGCTCTCTTGGGAGCAGTGCCTGAAGATTTGGAAATAAAAATAGCCTTTGGATGCTGGTCTCTTTCTTGTGCCCTGAACAGACCCTTGTTTGTCCCGCTCCTCAGCTCCCTGGCTTCCTATTTTAGAGGTATTAGCTGTCAGCACCACACATCCTCATGATGTCCTCTCCAATTCAGCAAGCAGCTTTCCTGGTGAACCTCTTATAGGTTGGAGCTCATCAATTCAGCTGTCCCTGTAGCTCCCAGGCAGTCAGGGAGGTGGCTACAGCTAACACTCCAGTCAGAGGGAAGAAAGAAAGNTATTCTTGGAGAAGAACATCACCTGGTGTTGGAACTGCAGAGCACACAGAGCTGTGTCTGGACTCCCACCACGAGAGTACAGTGTAGTCAGGTCATTTAGAGGTAAGNGGCCAGATGTCACAGGTCAGGACCTCACTCTCCATCACCCTACTCTACTCCGTCTCACCTTCAGAGGTCCTAAAGGGTTATGCTTTCTTTGGACACAGTCTGAAGCTGAGATCAGCAGACTCTAGCTGCTCAAAGAGCTTTCTCAAGAGAGAATCCTTGGTGCTATCAGAAAGGTTAACAAGTCTTTTTGAGGAGAGCCCTCTGGTGGAATTCACCATCTCTGCCTCCNTGGNACAATAGGTCTTNGTTCTCTAGACCCTTTGAAAGGGCNAGGAGAGNGAGCAAAACCCTGGCCAGCCTCAGGCTGAGTCAGCAAGGGCACTGNTGACCGTCAGGCATGGCGTCAGGAGCTGGTGACTCTCCTGGCTCTAGTCCAGGATACTTGCTTCCCTGTGCCCTACCCACAGACCTCCCCAAGCAGTGCTAGTGCCCTGTGGCTGCAAATCTTTGTCTCCTGTGGAGGAGATCTTGGGAAATGTCTGTCTGATCTACAGTGGGTTTTTTGTTGTTGTTGTTGTTGTTGTTGAGATTTTGTTTCGTTGTTTTGTTTTGTTGACCTGGGGCCCACAGTGACAGGAAACTGACATCCAGTTTCACCTTAGCTGAAAGAACTAGGAGAGTCAATAGAAATCCTGCCTTGGATCTCTGGCTGAGAAGACAGCTCGGTGGAGTTCTGTTGGGGCTGCAGTGGACCATTTTTGAGCTGTCCAGGCAGAGGAAACAATTCTATAGAAAGAACAATGAATCAGATACATAGCAGGAGGCAAGGGTGAGAGGTCAAATACTTCAGGGGCTCCCCACTGCTTTCTAGGTTGAGGGTTCTGGCTTCCCTGAAGCCCATTTCTCCCTGTGAGATTCATGACTTCTTTTTTTTTTAAATAAAATTCTTCTTGCTAAAATGATTTTTACTTTGAACACCCATGATTTTTATTTGAACACCCCGCTATAANAGCAGCAGCAATGCTTCCATTGTTCATTAGTCCTAACAAGCAGTGCTAATTTAAACTCTNTGTGTGTGAATGTGTATGTGTGTGGGTAAGGGTTTTTAAACACTGCTAGCCAAGTTGGTGGCCTATACCCATAATCCCAGCACTCAGCGGGCAGAGGCAGGAGGACTGATGAAGCTTGGGGCTAGGCAGAGCTATGTAGAGAGACCCTGTTTCACAAAGCAGGAAAAGCTGTTTACAAGACTTATTCCAACTTGAGAAGCGATCAACGTAAAAAGCTTAGTCACAGCATTAAGAAAATCGGCTCAGTCTTAAACTCCCTGGTGCTGATGTGCTTGTTTGCTTGGGTTTTGACGGGAGGTCTTGCTCTATAGCTCAGACTGGTAGGAGTTCCAGGAGATGCCCGTGCCTCAGCATCCTGAGTGCTNGGAGTCCAAGTGTGTCTTACCATGCCCAGCTATTCCTGACTCTTAAGTAAAATGACTCATTTTAATCAATTAATTGGGTTATGTGTGTCTTCAGGTTATTCAGAGGGAGCTGGAGTCTGTTCCCACATGTGTGGGAGGAGACTCACTTGAGTAGCCTTCCGCNAGGCAGGAACAGCCCTTAGCAGTCTGTTCCTGAGCCTGTCATGCAGACGACTCTGCTGACATTATTGTCCAAGGCCTTGCTATCTCCCTCATGGAAGGACACAACCAAAGCCAACTGAGCTACTCTCCTTTCCAGCAGGTTGTCCACCATCCCCTTTCTGCTGAGTGTCTGCCTTCCTCCCTTCTCCCTCCTCCCTCCTCCCTCTCCCACGGTCATCCTCAAGGGAGGATCCAGGCAGCTACAGTGACAGCTGGGCCCAAGCTTGGCTGAGAAAGCCACGGAGCGTCCTGAGCACACATTGCTGCAGAGAGGTAAAACTCATCATCTATCTGGCTCCTTCCTCTGAAAGATTTGGAACTGGACCTCTGATAACATAAGAGCACGGGGTCCCCAGGTGACAGCACCTCCAATCTGTGCTCCAGTTAGCTGTCAGGGTTCCTCCTTACCACCAGATATCAGGGTTCAGAGGGCACCCTGGGCCTCCAGGAACAAGGAACTCAGCAGACACAGTTGGAGCAGTTGATTAAGGGATACTGGCTTCCAAGCGGCTGGAGCAACCATACTGTGTAACAACTCAGCACAGTGCACAGATGACTGAGGCTTTTATGTCACATGGCAGAGGCCTTGGGGGCCATTTGCTTTTTTGTATCTGCTCCGTCGGTTACATTTAGTTCCATACACAACTTCAAGCCTCACACACCTCATTATCATTATCTACCCAGGGGTGTTCGTTTTAGCATTATAACAATCCATAGGTACCTTGTGCCCTGGTACTTGTGCCTGTAGGCACCTAGCCTGGGGTGAGCGATTCTATCCTCTTGGCCAACGGGTTTCTTTCATATGTTAATGGGAAGCCTCTACGCAAGGACCTTCAGAACNTCACCCTCGACCCTACTCTCCTGCTTCAATTCCAACCCAATGTGTGTTGGGAGGGAGGTGACTTCTTGTCTGTCAAGGGAGCTAAGGGACAAAGGGAGCCCTGGTGAGATGTGGTGTGACAGTGATTGAGAACCTGTGTCTGGAGCCACACCAGGTTCAAATTCAGATCTGCCATTCCCCAGCTGCCTGGATGTGGGCCGGGTGCTTAACCCTATGATTGCCTCTACTGCCTGCCTGTAAAACAGTGTCTGTCACACAGGATTAGTGTAAGCATTACCTTAATGAGGAATATTCATAATGCTTAATTAAGGAAGCATGGCCTGGCACATNGTAAACAAAAGTAACAAAACCAGCACAGCCAGGCTTGGTGGCATGTGTCTGTGATACCAGNGACTCATGGGGCTGAGACGGAAAGATGGGAAGTTCAAATTTAAAGTCAAAGAAAAGAGCTGGTGTTATAGGTCTGTGCTCATGTGCATGCCTGGTATGCTGAATGTTCAACCCCCAGAACTGAATAGAAAGAAAGGAAGGAAGAAAGAAGGAGAGGAAGAAGAAAAGGCAAACCTCTGATGCTCATGACTTGAAGGGAAGTGTAGCAGCATCCTGGCACACGGGCTGAAAAGAATCCCTCCGTGCCAGGCTGTAGGCCGCATTACAAAAGGCAGGCAATGGAACAAAGGAGGGAGGGNCGGATGCTGGCTCACAGCTTGGGCTACTCNAGNATGCTTCCCTCCCCAGGAGCTTCCCATACTTCTCCTCAGCTTCGCTTCAGCTAGNGGACCTTTGAGAACAAAGTAGTTGGCAGTACGGCCACATACCACTGAACCGTTAGCTTCCCCTCCCACAGAAGGCCTGGTAGGAGAGGCTGGGGTCTCCTGCAGGAGGAGGCATCAGGATGACCAAGTTAACCGGCTCAATGTGGAGCTGGGTCACAAAAGCGGCATGAGGAAAACTCTTAAGCAATGAGGCATTTCTTACCAACCTGAAAGCAAGTATTTTCTTTCCCCAACGTGCATCTTTAAGGGTTAATTCAAATAAGTTCTGTAAGGTGAAGTCTGTTCCAATCAGCAGTTCCTCGCCTTTCATGAGCTCTCAGACAGAAATGGTTCCCCACTCCTCCATGGCTCAATTAGGTCTAAAGGAGCCTAATGTCTCCAGTTCTTCAGGCAACCAACCGCTCCCTGTCGCGTCTCTCTCTCCTCCCACTCCCCTGAGTTTATTCAAGGTCCAGGCTAGCTTTCTAGGCTACGTCTCAGCTGGGATCCCCTTGCCCTCACAGCCCTTGCAGGGAAAGCACAGAGGCGTGCAAAAGTGTGGGGGCCCGTGAGGGTGGGCTGGGGGCGCAGAGATGTACGGAAGCCCTGAAACTGGAGAGAGGGCAGCCATCAATCACAACCGCGGGCATAGAGTATGCATGAGAGAGCCAGGGGAGGGGCTGGAGTGGACGGCTAAAGCCGATTTTTCAGCCCACAGCTGGGGACTTGAGGAGGAGGAGGAGGGCTGATGGAGAGGCACGAGGGGGATCAGAGAGCTGGAGGGGGAGGGGTAGCTGGCAGAGTGCCCCAAGAAGAAGCAAGATGAAAGGCGAAAAGCTACCAGAAGCTGCTGAGTGGCAGAGGGAAGCAGAGACAGGTTTGGCCTCTAGGGGCAGCCAAGCGAGTCAGGGAGCCTGGAATGTGAACACCTTTTTCTCCCGGTGAAAAGCCCCCAGGTTTTCTTTGTGGACCTTCCGTCCTTCCAAGCTGTGACAGACTCAGGCCAGCTTCAGACTTCAGGCCTGAGCCTTCCTGAGAGAATCAGACAGCCTTCCTGCCGGTAACTCAGAGCGCTCCCCACTTAACACAGGTGACCTCCTGGCCATCAGTACACCCCACTATGTCCCCTTCCTGACTCCACAGGTCAACCCTGCATCCTTAGATACTAGCTCGGCCGAAGGTTTGCACGTGCTTTGCACATGTGCAGACAGTTCTGTTTGAGAACTATTTATTCTACCACAAAGAGCAGTGGTCCTTTTCTATTTTTTTAAAAATTTATTTTAGTTCAGTTTGATTTAAGTGTGTGCATAGATGTGTGTTTGGGGAGTGGTGTACATGATGTGTGTTAGTGGGGCACATATGTATCATGACACCTATGTGGAGGTCGTAGGACAACCTTTCTGGGAGTAAGCTCTTAGATTCCACCCTGTTAGAGGCAGGGTCTCTGTTGTTTCTGCCAATGCACTGCTTATGTACTCCTGGCTAGCTGGCCTGGGAACTTCCTGGGAAGTTTCCTGCCTCTGTCTTCTACCTCTATAGGAGTACTAGGATTACAGATGTGCACTACACACTGAATGAAAAAAAAAACAAAAAACAAAAAACGAACGAACAAGGAGGACGTGACTGCCCCCAAAGTATGGAGGTTTATTATAGAGATGTGGGAGAGCCTAAGAGGAAGAGGTGTCTGGCAGAGTCCAGACTGGACCTTGCTGGCAGACTGAGCCAGTGGCCCATGAGAGGAGAGGGCAAGAGGGGAACTTGGAGTGGTGGCCAAGGGGCAAAAGGCCAAAAGGAGACGTGTAGTCAAAATGACTGAGTTGTATAGGGAAGACAGCTGGGGGAGAGGTAGCCCAGCCCAGTCCCTGGGCAGGAGACGTTCAGGGTAGGGGGTAGGGTATGCCAGCCAGGGGGACCCTGTAACAGGTAGGGACTGAGGGATGCTGGGAGAACCTGGTGGCCAGTGTCAGCTCTGATGTGTTAGTAAGCACCCTAGTTAGCCATTTGTCCTGGGTTTGAGACATAACACATGCATCTAGGTTTTTACATGGGCTCTGGGGATCTGAACTCAACTCATAGTCTTCTTCAGCTAGCACTTTTGCCTACTAAACCTATCTCCCTGGCTCTCTTTCTAGAATCTGTATGTAGTGTTCAAACTCTCAAAGCGGAACCTGCTTCTTTCCATAGATCCTGATCTCACTAGCTTGGAACTTTTTTCCTTTTTAATTGACAGCCTTATCTTATCTAACNGTCTTTTGGGGGAACTGATAGCCCAGGATGCATGGCAAAATTAAATCATAAGAATCAGGATGTCATACTAATCACTGAGAATACTAAGTTTAAAAAGCTCCAAATGCTGAATAAATTGGAGTACTCCGTCATGCAGAGTGGGACCAAAGGGAAGGAGAAGCAGAGGAAATATAACAGGGAAGAGATGTTCTAATACAGGGTCTGGGATCGTCAAGGCATGTGGGCTCAAAGTGATATTCAATCAGAGACTGTCACCAGCCAGCCCAGCCCTAGAAAGAGCAGAGAGGTTCTTAAGAAGTAAAAGAGACATCTAAGTGCCTTTCTGTCTAAATGACAGATGCTAGCTGTCATGGCATAGATGTGAACTGTCCCCCACAGGCTCATACATCCAAACGCTTAGTCCGCATCTAGAGGTCATGGCATAGCTAAGAAGTAGGATCTAGCTAGAGAAACTGGGTAGCTGGGGGTGGGAGGGGGTGTGGCTTCTGTCTGCTTCTTGTTTGNCCTCTCTGCTTCCTGGACAAGCCCCTCTTGCCATACCAGCAGGCTGAGAGACAGTTCTGCTGCCATGCCTCCCCCACTTCGATGGGCAGCACCCCTTAAACTAGAAGCCAAAAGAGATCTTTCCTCCCTTAATTTCTGTCTGGTGTTCAGTCACAACAAGAAAAATAACCAATGTGCTNTCCAAGGCCAGGAAGATCACCTCAGAAGTGCTTTCAAACTGTGCCAGACCAGAAGAAAATTCCACAGCTTCCTTGCATAGAGACTGTGGCGGTTTGAAAGAAAATGACCCCCAAAGAGAGTGGCACTATTAGGAGGTGTAGCCTTGTTAGAGTAGGTGTAGTCTTGTTAGAGAAAGTGTGTCACTGTGGAGGCGAGCTTTAAGGTCTCATATATGCTCAAGATACTGCCCAATGTCTTAGTTCACTTCCTGCTGCCTTTAGATAAAGATGCAGAATTCTCCAGCACCATGTCTACCTGCACACTGCCATACTCCCTGCTGCCATGCTCCTTGACATGATGACAATAGACCAAACCTCTGAAACTGTAAGCCACCACCTCAGTTAAATGTTTTCTTTATAAGAGTTGCCGTGGTCGTGGTGTCTCTTCACGGCAAGAGAAGCCCTAACTAAGACAGAGACTTACCATAGAAAGTTCCCAGCCTCACTCAGGTCTGTGCTGCTCTCTCACCCTTTCTGCTGGTTCTCCCTCCCTTCTCCTGGTTTACTTCCCTGCAATTATGTGTGTTACAAGATCTTCCGGGAACTCAGAGACAGTAGTGTGAGCCCAGGTTGCAGTGTCAATGTCCCTGGTAATGATACAGACTCTGGCACAGCCAGGATGCATCTGACTCCATTTGAAAACCCCAGTGGGTTACACAAACCCTTTTGGGGGAGAAACAAGACCCAGGAGGAACCCTAAGAACACTCCAGTGGATATTCAGAGCATGGAGAGGTGTTTACTATGTGCAAGCAAGAACCCAGCGAAACCACCAAACTAACCCACTCCGTGGGCNGAATTATTTGGGAAATTCAAAATGCCAAGGCTATCTCTGGGGGTGGGGGACAGAGAGAATAGCAAAACGGCANGGAAAACCTTGACAGTTTTAAGGAGACAGGTTTGCGGTGGGAGGAGGTGTATAAGCTAGAACAGCCTGGGACCTAGGGTAGTAGGAGTGGAGCTCGAGGGCAGAACAGCCTGGGAACTAGCGTGGAGTCTTTGATCTGTTTCAGGTTCATTTGTGTTAACAGGGAATGAGATGCCCATTGCCATGGTAGCTGGCTGGGGGGGTGGGGTGGATAAGGAAAGCAATGGCTTTTCTTGACCAACAGAAACCTGTTTCTGAGGAATGCTGTTTTTAAGATTTTGTTTACCCTCTAGCAATCCTTCTGTTTACCAGTCAGAGTCCAGCCTGGGCTGAGTCCAGACTGTCATTCACAACATTGTCAGCAGTACCCCCATTTTGGAGGCCTGTTTTGGACCTAACACTGGGCATCTTCAGACAGGACCCCAGATAGATGTGTAGGTTAAGAAAAAGATTCAATTGAAAAGGTCAATGTACTGACAGAATAATACCCTCTCCCCAAAGTGTCNAAAAAGATCCACACTTCCACAGTCTGTGAGTACACACTGATAGGTTAAGGGAGTTTCCCTGAACTGTTTATTTGTATCCAATGTAACATGCAGGTCCTCACAATAATTAGAGGGGGGCAGGANCGATAANCAGAAAAGATGNGACAGGGAAATAGAGGTCAGANTCCGGTAGGCCTAGGAGCCTCCAGAGCAGGTGTGCCCCGTGTAGCCCATGGGCTCCATGCATCCTGGGATAGTAATGAATGTGGCCCAACACATTTGTAGATGACCACATCCCACACCATGTCATCATGTCAAAGGANTGAACNTCCCTGTAGTCTCCAAGACAGAATGGGCAAGGAGACAGACCTCTCTCTCCCTAGAGGCTCTGAAAAGAAGAGCAGTCCCTCGAACTCATGTCACCCTTCTCCTGACCCCCCAAAACTACAAGATAACAAATTTATATTGATTTAGGTTCGTGGTAATTTGTTAGAAGAAAACACCCACACTCACCGAATGACCTGGCTTCCCCATGGCTTGAGCCGTTTCTGGGTAAGCCTGTAGCATAGCACCCTTTTTTCGTGGCCTTTATAATCTGTTCATACCTCTTCTGACATAAATGCCTCCATTATTGCTGTCATTTCTGACTGTGATCTGGTTCTTCCGGGCCATCTCNGGGACCCTGTGGTTCAGTTTAATGGTTTCAACACCCACAAACACTGGAAGGAGGAAATGATGCACACAGACACTAAAATGTTGAGGNATGCACAGTGCCTCACAGAATAAAGAGGATGCTGGGAGGGATCCCCTCTGCTGAGAAGAGCTTCTTTACCCTCCCAGCCACCCTCAGGGAAAAAGCATGTGCATGGCATACCCTGGAGAATGTCCTTGCAGATGGGCAGGGTTGGGGCTGCTCCCATAGATGTTCTGCAANGTCAANCAGGTCATGTGACTCTAGCCTCCCAATCACAACTGCCACCTGAGCTTTGCAGCTAAACAGACATCAAAGAAGATCTTTCCGGGCCTACATAGCCTCTTGAAGGGTGCAAGGCTGGTCTCTATCACACTCTGCAGAGGCTGAAGCCCATTTCAAACGTTTCTGAGCTCACCTGGTGAAAGCCACTCTCTATTCCAGCGTTCCCACCGCAGGCAACAGCTCTCAACCCCGAGGGCCCCACTAACAGCTGCTCCTGCTGCAGAGAACCCCCATGCTTTCTAAGAGAGCCTCTTGAGGGGGCAGAGGAGATGGCTCAGAACATGAAGTACTTGCAAACGTGAGGGCCTGAGTTTTATACCTAGAACCTATGAAAAACAGCCTAGTGTGGTGACATGTATTTGTCATCCAAACACTCGGGAGGCAGAGATGAACAGACCCAGCAAACCCTGGGGCTTGCTGGCTACTCATCCTATCTACTTGATGAATGAGAAACTTTACCTCAAAAAAA
>LZPO01107546.1:761726-780061 GCA_001675575.1 Neotoma lepida
CACACACACACACACACACACACACACACACACTTATTCTCACACTTCAGGGACGGCCTTTCTCCCTATTTCATTGAGAGAACAGAAGCTCTCAGGAGAGAAACCCCCACCCTGCCCCACCACATCTCTCCACCTAGTTGCACATGACCCCACATTCTCTACTTTCTCTTCTTCTGGGTTGGATGCATTGTCGGTGCTGGCAGGCAAGGCCAAATCATCCATTCTGCTCCGAGGCAGCTCCTCTCACCTACTCAGGGCCATTTTTCCAAGGTCCCCTCCATGCCTTCTACTATTGAGTTTTCCATCAGTTGGATGGTTCCTGTCNTATGCTAATGAGTTATTTCTCCCATCTTGAAAAAGTAAACAACAGCAGAACAACCTGTGGCCCTGTCCAGCCCCACTCTTCTCTGCTTACTTTCCAGTTAGTACTCCTTAATAAAGTGTCTAAAATATGCTCTCTCCAATTATGGCCCTCTTGCTATCTCACACCTGGGCCAGTCCAGTTTCTGTCCCCTACGGCTCCAGAGTCTAGTTTCTGTCCCCCACTGCTCTAGCAATTTCTCTCCTCTCTTGGGCTGTCTCTATCTCTGTCTGTGTCTCTGTGTTTCTGTCTATCTGTCTGTCTGTCTCTCATTCTCTCATTTTCTGAAACAGAGTCTCACTATGTAGCCTTGGCTGTCCTGGAACTCACTATAGAGACTGTGTTGGCCTTGAACTCACAGAAATCCACCTGCCCTCTGAGTGCCAGGATTGAAGGAGTGCATTCCTCTCTTTTTAAAAGATATCCACAGCTTTAAAATATTATNAGGGAGCAGTATCGCTGTCGAGGTGAGGACTAGAAATTGGTGATGCGCAGGGCAGAAGCCCTGTCAGATATNTANTAATAAGTTATGGGTATGCTAGTCATAAATCTTGTGTCTGATAAAGAGGTAGATGGTACTTCAGATCACTGGCTGGGAGTGCCACAAAATATATTATTATGCATTTGGGTCTCAAAATGTTTATGGGTCCCAGGATAGGGCAATGTTAAAGCTAAGTAAAACAGCCTGGTTGGCAGTTCCATAGGCAACAGAACCAAAGTTGCAAGGCAATCAGTGTTGAGTAGCACAGATGTTTTCACAACTTCAGATGAGCTTTCTAACAAACGAAGCTGCTCGGCAGTGAAAGACTGGACGTGAGCTCAGATTGTGGAAAGTATCCAACAAGCAAGCAAATGACCTCTGGACTCTCTTCCAACTGCAGGTCTTACTATTTTCTGTTTCTTCAGAGCCTCTCTCTGCTCTTTCATCATCAGTTCCAATGAGAAGTCCCAGAAGAGTGAGGAAAGGTGATGGGGTGAGGACAGGCACAAAAATCTGGCCCGAAGCACAGTTCTCTTGCCAGCACTCAGGGAGGATGGGTAGGCATGTGACACTCTCCCTAGATCCTTCCAGCAAGTAGCAAGACCTGAGTCTGCTGTGAGATCTGCCACAGCCTTTCCTGCAGGACCCAACAAAGGTTTGAAGTTAATCCAAGTTCTCTGTCCATGGGGCACAGACAATTTCTTTTCATATCTGACAGTTAAGCCCACAGTAACAGCAAAAGAAGAGCCAACTGCCCTGCACAGGAAGCTGCTTCTTTGGTGCCTTCAGGAGGCTCGATGACAATGTAGACATGTCTACAGGCCTTCTGAGGTCCCGGCCAGCTTGCAGCACACTGGATGGCAATCAGCAATCCTTCTTTGTCTTTCATCCCTCTTCTCCAACTGTCTAGTCACTGGGCAATTAGACCTCCACTGTGACAGTGTGCTGGCCCAGGCATGACATCAGATCACAGACATTGGCAACAACTGTTAATATTACCTCCATTTGCCACCCACTTACTATGAACCAGTCACTAACACAGTGTACTTAGTGTATGTGAAATGATGGGCTATGACCCTAATATATGTGGCAGGGATGTGCCCAGAGAACTACAGCTAGGCAGAGTTTCACAGGCACAATGGCTTCTGATTACTGCAATGGAGGANGCCAGCTAAGGGATTTAAAGAGGTGGCACAGGTGACCAGGAGAGCCTACCTGGGGAAGATGGAGNTGGTGTAGGAAGAGCAGGGGGATGCAGGAAGGAAGTGAACCCACTCCACAAAGGGAAGTATCAATTTTCCTTTCCCTGGAGTTGATGGGGGCATCAAGGAAATGTTGGTGATGTGTACTGGGCACCTGCACCCTGAGGAAAATCCATAACACTTCTCAGTGCTTACGAGCAGTTTTGTGATTTCACAGGGACTGAATAAAACACCAGGGACAGACAAGCCAAAGAAGTGCACATTATTTCATTAACNTCTTCCACCGGCCAGTGAGGTAGGTGTTANCTCAGCTTCCAGGCCATGTGGAGAGGCGGGTTATTGAATCATTCTCTGTGGAGCCTCTTGCCATTTGCAACGTAAAAGAGGGCTGCCATGTGTCATTTGCCAGACACCTACTCGTTTCTTATCCCCTTTCCCACCTTCCCGCTTTGTCATGACTGAAGAAATAAATTTGTTTTTTCATTTCTTTAAACAAAATGTTCACAAATCACAATAGACTGAAATAAACCCATCTGCATCTCCAAGAAATTGCGTGCAAGTTCATGTACGCACAAGATGGGGGGGGGCAGGGGGCAAGTGGAGGGTCCTAGTTAAAGTATCTGGGNTCTTATCTACCAACCACCATTCCCTCTCTATTCCCTGTCAGGGCTTGGATCCCAAAGAAAACCACAAATAGCCAACCTGAACAAAGCCAGCACAACCCAGAAGGGCAAACCTCAAGGCCTAGAGGAGTCAGGTCTTCTCAATAAATATTCATAGCCATATGATTTACTGGNAAACTGGGGTAGAGGGATTAAACTCTCCCATCTATGTTCTGGGGAAAGTTCTTTATCCACTATGTTTAAATGCAAATGTTAACAAAACAGATGACAATATCCTGAAAAGTTGATTTAAAGCAGCGGAAAGGGAGGATTAAGGGACAGACAAAAGGATTTTATTTTAATTTGATACAGAGTTTAGTCAGGCCAAACAATCCAAGAATTGAAATCCTTCTACGGGAGCCAATTTGGCCACCAAACAGGGTTTGTTTAACTATTTTCCTTCTCTTGTGAAGAAATGGAAGGGGAAACATTGCTTTCGTTTATCAAGGGCACCTACAGTGGGGCTGGGATATGACTCAGTTGCTAAAGTACTTACCTAGCATGCAAGAAGCCNGAGCTGGAGCTAGGCACCACATCAACCTGTGTGGTGGTGCATGCCCGTAATCCCAGCCCTCAGTTGTTAGAAGCAGAAGGATCAAAAGTTTAAGGTCACCCTCTGCTAGTTTCAGGCCAGCCTGGGTGTCATGATAACCTATCANTAAAACAAAACAAAGCAAAAAAAGATACTTTCGGGGTTACTGGAGTCAGTCAGGTCCTAGACTTGACCCTTATTCTGAATGTGTGAGAATGTACGGCTCCCCAGTCTGGGAACCAATGATGTAGGAACATCTCACTGGTCTTAGCATAAAGACAACAGGCAAAGGGCTCAATGTTTTGTGCCAAGGAAGAATGGCTTCTTGTGTCCAGTGGGATCTGCACTGGAAGGATGCCTCAGAGACTGCCCGTGATGTGAGAAAGAAGGGCAGAGCCATAAATCCTGTGCTCTCAAGGCCTTGCTTGTGATAAAATGTCACCCCTGCTAATGAGTGGAGGCATTATGCTGTCTGTGCAAAGACTATCCCCATACCAGCCCCATCTGCAGCCCCAAGCATCTAGTAAGCAAATAAAACAGCAAGAGGAAAACCTGGCTGAGAGAAGGGGTCAGACAGACAGAAGCAGTTCTGTTGCAGCAGAAAGAATTTCCCCTTGAAACAACACAAGGCAAGGCTGATGATATCAATAAATCAGGACAGGCAGCAGATTGATCNTTTCTAAACCCAAGCAAACTAATAGTTAAGTCGGGGTTCCCAACAGCATTCTGTTCACTTTGCATCTATTTTGAATGTTACACAATGGCTTTTTTTTTTCTTCTTTAGACAGGGTCTCACTATGTAGCCCTGGCTGGCCTGAAAAACAAAAACAAAAACCCATTTAAAAATAACCACCTTTTCAGTGAAATACCAGGAAAGTTGATACTTCTNAGCCTGCNATGGTAGCACATGCCTGTAATCTCAGCCCTGGGGAGGTGGAGGCAGGAGAATCAGGAGTTCCAGATCCTTTTCAGCTATGTAGGGCTGCATATAGCCAATCTGACTTAAAAAAAAAGAGCACAAGGTTGATAATTGCAGAATTCAGAAAGCTCTACTCTGGATGCTAGTAGACTTGGCTCAGTGACAATGAAAAGGCAACAGAGGGACCAGCAAGATGGCTCAGCAGCCTCCAACAAGCCTGATGACCTGATTTTGATACCAAAGGACACACATGATGGAAGGAGAGAAATGGCTTCTGAAAGTTGTTTTCTGGCCTTCACAAGCACACAATACTGACAGGAGAGAAGTCAGACAGAAGCTGGTAATTTTCCAACAGTCATGACTCTAGTATTTATAAAGATTGTTTCTCGTATGAGATAGAGATCAGTGGCCAGTTTGTCCTTGGAGCCACCCTGATCATTATAGCNCATCTGATCCTCTGGTTCCTGCAATGGAAGTAGGAAGGTTGGGAAATGCACGTACTGTATACCATTGGAAGAGTAAGAGAAGGGAAAAGAATAGGCTGTAGATTAAGTTCCCAGAACTTAGCAGCTTTGTCCCCTTTGTAGTCCCTGACTGTCCTGTCTCAGNCCTGAAAATCTGAAAGACATCTTTNTTACTGAACATCTTTCCTAGAGTNTGGCTGACAAACTCATAGTACTAAATATATAAACGCTGCCCTGCAAAGTTCTGAAGACAGCATATCTTAACAACACACCAGTTAGACTGTTTAAACACATTGGAGTTGTTTAGCAGTTTAATCCACCAAACTGACCAGATAGTCAGGATGTTTTAGCATGCAGGTATCCACAGCATGCCTAAACTGATTCACTGAGAAAGAGACAGCCACATCACAAAGAAAGGACATCACCTACTAAGCCAGGCTTAGTAGTAGATCATCACCCAGCACTTCAGGCCCTGACCGCACCCAACACATGCAGTCAGAATGCTGTAGTGTGAACTGGGTGTGCCATTTNCAAAGGGATATAGACAATAAGGAAAGGCTAAAAAGATGAGCCAGGATATCATGAAGACTAGAAATGTGGCTGTCAGTGGAAGGAAGCCTAAAGAGAAGGCTGGGGGCAGATAGAGTAGCCGGCTTGGGTTGTTTGGATGTATCACAAGTAGAAGACAAATTAGACCGGCTCCCTGGATATCAAGAAAAAGAACTAAAGCCAACAAGTAGGAGTCCTAGGAAATCAGCATCAGCCCAGAGGAACATTTCTGAAAAACTACAATTGTGCCGAGGGCTGTTTGGNGTTGTGTAATTGTTTCCTCCGAAACTAAAACATTCTACCTGCAAGGAAGCTCCTTAAGCAGAAAGGTAAACAACTCAGGAGAGCTTCAGGAAGTTTCTGAAGCCTGGAAGAAGCAGAAGCCAGCAGACCGGAAGAGGTTTAGACAAACTGAGGNACCTGAAAAGGATATGCTCCAACCTGTTGAGCCACCTGCAGACTGTGCAGTGTGCTCCAGGTTCCCAGCTTTGTGAGCTGTCACCCGTGCTCGGGTGGGCTTTGGTGATGCAAACTGTCTTTGAGTTATTTCTGTTCTTGTAAGTAACCCTGCTCCCACGTTTCCTGTAAGTAGGTGACCCCAATAAAACTCATCAGTTCACCAAGTTGGACTTTGGTGGTATCCATACTTTAGTCTGTCGTGGGCTCCCTATCTGGGGTGAGTAGACATGTGTGTTGCATCTCCCCAGGAATAGTTTTGTCACACAACATTTGGCTACTTGGGAAAACAATGTTTTCCCCAAAACTAACCAACCTTGAGTAGAGAAAGGACAGACACTTGGGAAGCTGTTTGCCGGAAGATTCCAGGACTGCATAGCCTCATGGCTTTTGCAGTCTTCCAAGAGAGATTCTGTGATTTCTAAAGATGAAAACNTACAGCTGACAAGCCACAAGGCATTTTTGTTGCCATTGTTTGTCTTGCTCATTTGTCTGAAGTAGAGTAAATAATTTACAAAGCTTCCCTTTGCCTGGCGCCGTGTACATAAAACCTTTTTCAAACTGTGAATAAATCAAACNCCACTCCTTTCTCCTCCTCAAACCCTCTTTACCACGATGTGCACTGATGCCTGGATGAAGGGTGCATCTGANCAAAGCATCTGGGACAGTATCAGCAGTCAACTCCATCCTCAACACTGTATTTCACTCCTACCAGTTACATACTGAGCTTCCAAGCATGACCTTCCCATCCTACCCACCCTCCACACATGGGGAGACTGTATTCTGTGAGGTGGTTCCTCTTCCTGGAAGCTTTTTTGTCTTTTGTCTGTAATTACATTTACTGGGGTCACATACCCATGAGGAGGCTGGAGGATAACTGCTCTCTCCTTCTACCTTGAGGGTCCTGGGGGTTGAATTCAGGTTGACAGGAAGCAGCAAGAGCCTTTACCAGGGGTCTTCCTCAGCCCTTGTTTCTGTTTGTTGACAGTTTCACTCTGTAGCTCAGGTTAGCATCAAATTCACTATGTAGCCTGGCCTAGTGTCAAACTCATGGCAACCCTCCCACCTCAGCCTCCCCAGTGCTGGGATTACAGCCACAAGTCACCAAGCCGAACTGAGCTTTCTCATATTGCAGCAAGAGTTATCCAATCTTTGAAGTCTTGAGTCCTTGGCACCTTGTATTGGCTGTCTTGTTTTCTAACATGGTCTTACTTGGCTATCTGCTGCCCTATATTTCTTTGCTCCCAAATAATTCTTTTCTCTAATCACATGTTTTANCTAGGTATTGAGATTCTGAATATCTTTAACAGGTTAATGATTCATTCATTCATTTGCTAATTATTCAGTTCATATTCCATGTACTCAGAGCAATGTGCTAGGTGCCTCAGGAGACATAAAAAGTCAGAAGACCCTGGCAAGTTCCCAANTCCGATAGGGAAACTGAAACAGAGGCATAAATAGCTACGCCCAACAGCAAGATGTGCTAAGTGTTATGAGAGAGGTACAAACCAAGTGCTATCAAGGCTCCGAGGGAGGTGAGATGCAGATGCCCGCCAGAGGAGCCTGCAGACTCAGGATGCAAAGGATGCTTCCTTTAAAGCCTTCCAGCGTAAGGGATGACAGCACTGAGCTTAAAAAACGGAGGAACTGAGAGTCAAGAAAGGCGGAACTGAGTTCTGAGAAAAGGCACCCGTGTTCAGCAGCAGATGGATGGCTGACAAAGGCCAGAGCTAATCAAGACCCAGCATAAGCCAAAAGCCACAAAATTATCCCCACTGTACACATCATCATTTGCCCAGTTGGCCAGGAAAATTACANTTGTGACATTGAAACTACACTTGCTGCTTAAATGAGTCTTTTTAGAGATTCNGTTAGANNGAAAATTGTTCATTAAATAGATCCTCTAGGTAATGGCTTTCAACAGNGCTTCCCATTTAAGGACCCTTCAGACTTGCTGTCTGTCATTCCAGCNCCGACAGGTAGATCACCTATAAATGTCCAGTTTAGATTTCTGTATTTTTCAGTTTACAAATTGNTGTAACTCNTCAATTCTGCTGTTTTAATGCAAAAATATCCATAAATAATGTACATGTGAATGAACCCAGCTTTGTGCTATTAAAACTTCATTAGTGAATACCAAAATCTTAATTTCAAAAAATTTTCACNTATCACAAAAGTATTTTTTCAACCATTCAAAAAATGTAAAGGCTANTCTTAACTTTCATACCTTACAAAAGCAGGTAGTAGGCCACATTTGGTCACAGGCCACTGTGTGCCAACCTCCGAGTTACATGCTTCACCCAGTGTTACAGATGAGAAAAAATAAGGCTCTGAGAAAGCAAGTATACTGACAGANCAATTACTAGGCAGCCTGTTAGGTTAAAGAGAGAAAATGCCTCTGGGAGGTAGCTCAGTCAGGAAAGTGCTCGACCTGCAAGCATGAAGACCTAGGTTCGACCCCCAGAACTCACATAAATAAGCGAGGCCAGGTAGAAAGGCAAGCAGATGTTTGGGACTTGCTAGCCAGATGTTAGTCTAGTCTACTCAGCAAGCTCCAGATCAAGGGGAAACACCATTACAAAGAGCAAGGCCAATAATGGCACCCCAGAAAGACCCTTGAGGTTAGCTTCTGACTTCTACACTTACGTCCACACACATGCATCTGTACATGCATGAACACACATGCATATATATATATATATATGTATACATGCACAAAGACATACATACACACAAAGAAAAAGAGTATTTTAATAAGACAGAAACATGGTATATTTACCCACTTTTTATCATCATTGTTCACAGCAGGGAAAAAATCATACATTATACATCAATGCTGACTCCCTGGAGCAAAGCGAGTAAATAGCTTTTTAATGATGCTTAGCAAGATTGGTTCATAGTAAATAAAGTAATTATGACTTGAATTTGTATGTACCAGATTTTATTGTCTTATTTTAGTTTATAACATATGACCGTCTCTACATTTTAAAACACTGCTCTATTCTAAAGAACTTGCCGTTTATGAGTCACGTGCTGCTAAATATTTATCAGCACACAGATACTTTCAAAAACAGCGTGGATAGTTATTGCTGTAGCTTCATCTCAGCACTCCATGGGATGAATATTGTGCTTCTCTGTGGGTACCAAGATGAAGGGTTGGGAAAATGTTGAAAAACTAAGTACTGGAGCCTAATCCCTCCCTGGAGTGTCAGTTAGTTGGGTCTTTAAAGGAGAATAATAATAATTTTCAGCCATAGAAAATGAGTCTTATACCAAGAATGGGAGTATATTATTTATTTAAGTCCTCCAGGACAAATTAAAACAAGCATCAAAGGAAAGGTCTTCAAATTATTTACTTTTCAATTAAGTGAAGATGAGAGAAGATGTATAGCCAAATTCTTCAAAATTATAGATGTAACGAGGGTGACATGAACTCTGGGAACGCCAGACCGGCAGGCACATCCTCTGAGGGACTGAAGACAGAGACTGAGGACCTAGGTGAGTATGACTTCTCACCAGGCAAGTGGGAATTTTGTTTGTTAATGTTTTAGAAGGCTGTATAGCAGTGTAGTTCATCAGTAGAGATGGTNTGTATGATTCACNGTGATTTCATTTCAGAAAAATCAATAAATAAAATCACGATAAAAAGAAATAGAAAATTCCATTTCAAAAAAGCAACACAGAGAAAATAACATTACAGTATTTTTATAATGTCACAGTCATCTATCTCCAATGGGAGGCCAGGAGAGGAAATGCTTACATCTGGGGTGCAGGTCCCGTGACTGTGACGCAGCCTCAGCCTCTGTCATCTTCCCTTCAGAGCTCAATAAAAGTGCAGACTGAGAGTAAAGACACTTGCTGCCAAGACTGACAACTTGAGTTTGATCTCTGGGGCCTACAGGGTGGAAAGAGAACTGACTTCCATAAGTTGTCCTCTGACCTCCACCACACACGTGTGTGCACGGGTGAGCATGTACGTGCACACACACACACAAATAAATATAACTTTAAAAATTAATAAAAGTGCTTCCTTCTGTCTGAAGCCCTTGGCGCCTGGAGCAGCCTCTGCTTTCTTCCTTTTATCCCCCTCCCTCTCCTGTGCACACTCACACAGTCTTTCTTACAGCCAGCTTTCTGGACATTCTTTAGCATGCCACACTGTTGGGGACCTTCACACTTCACCTTCTGTCAGCCCCAAATGCCAGTTTCCACCCTGCCCACTGGGCAACTCCAACATTCAAACTCAGGCTTTCATAGCTGTTCTTACCCACATGTGGCCCACAGGCTAAGGTTGAACATCCCTGGTAGAACATTCTTCTCTGGCAGCCAACACCAGGGGTTCTATCCAGACCCGCCTGCTGCCCCTTTACAGCAGAGAAAACCAAATTCCAAGGATGAGATGGCTCATGGTCATCTGACCTGCTGTGTTTACTTGGCTTATTTCTAGAGATCAGCCACAAGATGCTCTTCCCGAGGCACTGTGGGGAGTGTTGTGAATTTCCCTATTTCTAAGGTCTGGTGCAGTGCCTGAGGTACATTCAGGACTCAATACATACACACAGAGTGAATCAGTGAGTGCAGAGCCTTCTAGGGACTCCACCCTCTCTCACCACAAATCTACTAGTCTTGAGGTAGCAGGTGGAGAGATGGCTTGGTAGTTAAGAGCACTTGTTGCCCTTGCTTAGGACTGGGCTCTATTCCCAGAGCCCATACAGTGTCTCACAACACCAGTAACTCTAATTCCAGGGACTCTGAAGCCCTCTTCTGGTCTCTGAGGGTACCAGAGACAGACATGTACTCAGGCAAAAACACTCAGACACATATATATTTTTTAAAGACAGATAGAAATGTAGATGGCACTAATATTTCATCCATTTACTCATTCAGTAGACATTGGCTGAATACACACAGTGCCAGGCACTGTTCTAAGAGTCCCATGCATTGGAAACTGACGTAAGATTGATCCCAGGTGTCCAGGGCCTCAATTTTCTTCTAGAGAAGTAGGCATTAAATAAACATAGCAAAGAAGGAAAAGCTTTGTGAAAAGGTGATGAGAGACTAGGGGAAAGAGACACAAGTAATGAAGGTAGGGGACTGGGAGGTGCCATGCCATGCCATGCCATGCCATGCCAGGTCTGTCAGGGAGGAGGACTTGCCCAGCCCAGGGGAGGGCGTTACAATACAGAGGGCAGCAAATTAGACATAGGTCTTCTGGGTAGAGCTGAGCATGGCTAAGAAAGAGGCAGAATAAGGCTTTAGGGTGGAGTGGCTGGAGGAGGCCTGTAGGTCACAGGGATAATGCAGTGCCTATGGAGGCCAGAAGAAGAGGGTGTCAGATCCTCTGGAACTAGAGTTACAGATGGTTGTTAGTAACCACATGGGTGCTGGGAATCAAACCCAGGTCCCCTGGAAAAGAAGCAAGTGCTCAGNTTCTAAGCCATCTCTCCAGCCCCCAAATCATAAGAATTTTATTGACTAGNTCCTTATCCAAGACTAAAGAACGTTATGCAGCAGGTTTAATGAAAAGCANTTGGATNGCAATAGGTTTTTTTTGTTGTTGTTTGTTTGTTTTTCGAGACAGTTTCTCTGTGTAGCTTTTGGAGTCTGTCCTGGAACTTGCTCTGTAGACCAGGATGACCTCGAGCTCATAGAGATCTGCCTGCCTCTGTCTCCCAAGTCCTGGGATCAAAGGCGTGCACCACCACCGCCCAGCCAGATGGCAACAGTTTTTTTTATTTTTTTTAAATTTTTTTTAAGATTTATTTATTATGTTTAGAGAAGAGGGTGCCAGATCTCATTACAGATGGTTGTGAGCCACCATGTGGTTGCTGGGAATTGAACTCAGGACCTCTGGAAGAACAGTCGATGCTCTTAACCTCTGAGCCACCTCTCCAGCCCTGGCAATAGGTTTTTAAACACTCAGATATGGTTGCTATAGTGAGGATGATTGTGGTGAAGGTGATAGTGGGGACTGCACTTGCCTTAGCTATAAAATTAATAAATCTTAAGAAATTGTGAAGAAGGAAAAGGGAGCCAGTGTCAAGAGGGTAGCTTTGGTCACATCATGGGAGCATTGAAATATCATTTAAAGCTAAAATACTTCTGAGGCTAGCTGCCAAAAAGTATCAAATGGAAAAAAAAATGTGATCTATGCCCGTGAATGCTTATAATTAGAAGATCCCTGGCAGTGGAAACATCTGTTCGTTGTGAACTGATGCTGCTTTTACATATTTTGAGATATGACACGATTCTCTAGCAAAAGAGCTTCTATGTCCTCGGTCTCTAACATCGAATCCAGAATTATTATTCCGAATGCCTTTGGTGAAGCGAACTTGTGTATGTTGAGAATTGCAAAACAAAACTGATATTGAAAAGGTATTTAATGCATTTCTTTGTTCTTTGGTTTTGTTATTTTCTTTCTTTTTTTCTTTCTTTCTTTCTTTTTTTCTTTCTTTTCTTTTTGCTTTTTCTTTTGTGATTTTTGTGGGATTTTTACTTTCTCTCTTTGGTTACTTGAGAGAGGGATTCTCTGTGTAGCCCTAGCTGTCCTGGAACTCACTCTGTAGACCAGGCTGGCCTCAAACTCATGGAGATCCACCTGCCTCTGCCTCCCAGGTGCTGGGATTAAAGGCATGTGGCACCACTGGCAGGCTTTTTTTTTTCTTTCCTATTTTAATGCATCTCTTTGAATATTTAGGATCTTTTTAAAGCAATTCAGAATATTTGAAACTCTAACATTAAAAAGAACTTCACTAGAAAGTATATTTTGCAATNCCATAGGTATTCATTAAGCAATTACCACCAACAGGACACTGCATTGGTGCCTGGGAGAAAAATGATATAAATATATTATGATTAGACTCAGACTGCAGGGCTGAGGGTGGAGCTCATGGTACAATGCTTGCCTACAAAAAGACTTGAGTCCAGTCTGGTGGTGCACAACTATAATCCCAGCACTAANGAGGTCCAGGCTGCAGGACTNNTGCAAGTTCAAGACCAGCTTGGGCTACATTGAGAGTTCTAGGCCAGTCAAGGTTGCATAGTTAGATCCTGTCTCAAAGCGAAAACAAAGGTGTGTGTGTGTGTGTGTGTGTGTGTGAGAGAGAGAGAGAGAGAGAGAGAGAGAGAGAGAGAGAGAGAGAACACGAATATTACTAAAGAAATTTTGTGCTTCATTGGTGGTTCTTTGTTCTCATTTTGTTTGAGTATTTTTGGAGTTTTGTTGTGGAGAAATGATCTCACTCTGTGGCCAGGGCTGGCCTCAGACTTGCAGCATCCTTCTGTTCAGCTTCCCAAGTACTGGGATTGCAGGCAAAAGCCACTACATCTGGTTCAAAGAAACATTTTAAAAATTGGGTTTTCATTCTTTGCTCCAGTCACATGCTGACTACTTTTACAACTATTGGTTGTTCATAGAAAAGTAACTTGGTATATCTACACCTATCTGTATCTGCACACACACACACACACACACACACACACACACACACACACACACACACATCCTCTTCTGTGTTTTCCTCCCATGGCTGACAAGTATCTTAGGAATAGTGGTCCAAACTTGAGTGTTAGCAGGTTGTGTCTTCGGCTGTTCATTTAAGATAGTCTAACATGGGAGATTTGGATATCAATGTTTCTCTGTGGTTCACAGCACTTCAACTCCTACTAAAAAAAAAATCAAACTATTTTTTGACCAATAAAAACTGCACTTACTTATAGGGTGTAGTGTAAAAATTCAGTACATGTNTGCAATATATAATGATCAATCAAAATGGTAACAGCTCCCTGTCCTGAAATGTGTCAGGAAGCATCAAACTTGTTTTGTTTAGACAGGGTCTTACATACCTCAGACGGTCCTCGAACTCTTGATCCTCCTGCCTCTAACTCCCAAGTGCTCAGACTGTAGGTAGACACTACTACACTCAGTTCTCAAGCTGTTTCTTGAAAGCCAAATGAACCTCTTAATTGCAAGAGTTAGTGTATGTTATTGTGTGTTTGGTATATTTATGTGCTTGAAAGTATGTGTGCATGTGTTTATGCTGGTGCACTTGCACTTGTGTGTGTTATGAGAAAGGGTCTATTACTGAACCTGGAACTCATAAATTCAACTAGATGGCTGACTAAATGAGCTTCCAGCCCCACCTGTTTTCACGCACCAGACACAAGCCACTACACCCAGCTCACTTTTGATATTCTGATAGTTCTAAACAACAACAAAACTGGAGAACACACAACAGTCACACTGTACATTGTGCGTGTCATCAAGCCTGGCCACCCTGATAAATGCTGTCTGAAACACGTCGGTCAGATTTAAGACACTTGTATGCTGTGTCACCATAGAGTAATGTTTTCTGCTCATAGAAAACATAATGGCTACAGAAAACAAAGACTTTTAATATTTTCTTACTGTCGTGCTTCAGCACGTAAACACCAACTTAGTATCTATCTGGATTGTACTGTGTTCGAATTTTTATTTAAATAATTGCTGTTTTGAGTTGCTGACTTGTTTCATAAGATATTGTTAAATGACTTTTGGCTTTCTGTTGCTGTGATAAACATCATAACCAAAAGCAACTTAAGAAATTAGTTTCTTCAGATTACAGGTTTCAGTCTGTCATGGAGGGAAGGCAGGGCAGGAGCTCAAGGCAGGAACGGAAGCAGAGACCACAAGGGACACTGTTGACAGGCTTGCTTCCTTTGGCTTGGTCAGCCAGCTTTCTTATACAGCCAGGCCCACCTGCCCAGAGAGGGTGCTCCCATATCAGTCAACAATCAAGAAAATGCCCCACAGACACACCCATAGGCCAATGTGGTGGCTGCAATTTCTCAGCTGAAGCTCTCTCTTCAGTATGTCAAGTTGAAGAGCAAGATCAACCCTTACAGATTAGGACAGAATTTCCAACCGTTTCTGAAATGGCCTGAACATGCTTCTGCCTATGTATTTATGGGAAGCAGCATTCTCAACACTCATGGTTATAACATTAAAACAGCAGTAACAGAAACATGAAGATGTTCTGCGTCCTTCAGTATCAAATATTCAGCCAAAATTTAACTCCTTGTTTCTGTTTTGCTTAGAGATTTATTTTCTAGACAGCTTCTCCTGTTCCCCAGACTGGCTTCAAACTTGTTTTGCAGCTGAGGATGACCTTGAACTTCTTCTGATCCTCTCCCATCTACTTTCTGAGTGCACCACCAAACTAGGTTTATTTGGAGATCAAACTCCAGGACCTCATGAATGGTATGCAAACACTCTACCAACGGAAAAACATCCCTAGCCTCAAGCCTTGATTGTTTATGTAAAAACTAACAAGCGCATCCATCTCATTAGCGTGCAAATTTACTTTCCTCTTTAATAAATGATAAAGTATATGTATACCAAAGAGTTGTTTCAGAATAAATTCCTTTATGATTTATTATCAGTAAATGTTTGGTTTATATACCTATTTTATATATTTATATAACCAGGGTTGGGTAAGAAAATGTCTTAGGTGAAAAATGGCCACAAATAGAAGAAACTTCAGAAGCCCTGTTCCAAACTGTCTTTGGGTTGGGATGAATTCTGGGTGGGAGATTTGCCTCTTACAGTCAGCTCCTGTTAACGTGAGGGCAGCCACTCAATTCAGCAAGAGAAAGCCCATCAAGCTGTTGGTACCAGCCCAGTTTCTCTGTATCATGAGCACACACGAGAGACTCAAGTATAACCTTCACAGAGACCTTCAGCTTAACAATGTTGAAGGTTGAGTGGGATTCCCTAGCACTGCTTGATGGGGATGGGCAAGTTTTGGAAAGTTTTGTGAACTATGTAATATCAGCTGCTCCCATTTCACAGCCTGCACATTAAGAAAAAAACAGTCAATTTAAGATTTTGATTATCTTCCAATTTCATACTAAAAAACAAAAAAAAAACTTTTGATCTTTTTAATTTCCATAATACTGATGAGCTNCAGCATTGTTCACGTGTGAAGAACTTTGAAGAATGTGTCTGCAGCCTCCCGGGAGCTTTCCATACAGCACTCAGAGATGCCAGGCTACCNAGAGACTTTGAACTTAGCTATTCACTTCTCCTGTTTCAGTGCTTGGTAAGAATACGTACTTCCTAGAATTTGGAGTAAAACCCACTCATGTTCACTTTGTCCACCAGCTAAAACCTGCTTCTCCTCTGGCATCTTCTATTATCTGTCCTGGTCAGGAACTCACAAATCAGCAACTATGGATCCCTTTTTATTTCCTCAGTGACTTTCAGATAAACTCATTGCCCTTCCCAAGTAACAGCAGCCAGGCCAGATGGCCATCTTCTGTCTTGATCCTGTATTGCTGAAATGTGTGCCTAAGAAATCACCACACTCTTCCCCTTCCCCCTATGTTGAACACTCAAGTACAAGGGCTGGAGAGACGGCTCAGTGGTTCAGAGTGCTTGCTGCTCTTCCTGAAGACCCGCGTTTAGTTCCCAGTACCTACATCAGGCAGCTCACAACCACCTGAAACTTCAAGTCTAGGGTGACCTGTACTGCCTTCTGGCCTCCAAGGCACACACATACCTATAAATAAAGATAATAGACTTTTAAAAACCCAATTAGGTATTAATTTTAAAGATATGGCTATTTTACTTCACTTAAAAACAATGCAATGTCTCTTCACTGCCATTGGGATAAAGTCCGAGTCCCTTAACAGGAGTCACACACTTTCATGATTGATTAGATCTCACCCACCCCTCTAGCCTCTCTTCTCTTTGTACCCCTTGCCTTGAGGCATTTCAAACTTTTCNTGATTCTGNTATCTGATGACTCCTTTTCATTGTCTCAGGCCATGAGCATGCTCAGTTCTTCTGTCTGGCCCAAGAGTCTACTGCCATATATTTCGTATTTATTCAGTAACTATAGTAGGGCGCCTATTCCATGCTAGGTATTAGGAAATNGTGATGANACCACACCTTTTCAGTTGTTTCTCTCCTTATAGAAATTCAATTCTAGCATGAAAAATGGAGTTTGAGATGGAAGGGGTGTTTGAAGTGAACTGAGAGTTATGTCACAGAAAAAGTATCAGANGGTATGGCAGCCAATGTCAGGGAAGCCAGGCTTATTTGGGAGGCAGCGGGGGTTCTCTCGAGAAAGTACTGCTGAAGTCAAAATCTAAATAAAGGTATCAGTTGAAGTAAAGAGTGGGAAGGGAAGAGAATGTTGGGGGAGGTGGTAGAAACGTTCTGAGAGTACAGTAAAATTGGAAAAGGAGAGTACTAACAAAAACAAGGCCTCTTGTTGGTATGAGCAGACGATGTCTCTGTTGAATATCCTTTGTCGGTGGCCTGTGTTAGCAAAGGGGAACAGCTGTGAGATTCTCCCCTCCCTCTGTTGCCAGCTGAGTGCCGACGGCTCCNCGTTTCAGCAATGCTAATGACTCTCAATATCATCCTTGCAATCATAAGGATGGGTATGAAAGGGTACTGTGGACTCGAGTCTGGATTTATGAAAACTGGTTCCTTCCTGATTTTCACGTACGCTCTTGATCAAATGACACACTTGTACTTCTGCTTTGTCATTTGTAAAAGAGGTGACACCGTGTTTGAGCTCAGCCAGGCATCGTGGCACACAGCTGTCAATCTCAGCATTCAGAAGCTGAGGCAGGAGGATGGTAAGTTCAAGGATAGCATGGGCTGTCTAGCAAGTTGTAGCACAACTTATGCTACATAATGAGAACTTGACTCAAACTCTCCCACTTCTTCCCTCCCTCTTACCCCAAAGCCATTCTTCTCATAGAATAGCAAGCAAATCCATGGTATGGTATACTGTGTTGTGTTTAGTGACTTTTTAATATAAGTATTAATGTAAGTATAAGTGACCTTTAATATAAGTATTTCAAACATGTTAACCCCCTCCCATATAAGGTCTTGTGTGTACCTCTGCCTGGCCTGGAACTCTCCATGTAGACAAGATTAGTGTCTTACTTCCTGGAAGTTCCCTATCATTGACCCCCAAGTTCATTACCAGCTATGACAATAGAGGCTACATTCCACCTGCACACCCAAAGAGCCATCTCACCACCCTTTAGAAGGAGCAGAATCAGACTATGCCTCTTTTCAAATGATCCAATTACTCAAAGTAAGACACATTGAAATAGAAACACTGGAAAATTTACTTATTTGATAGTCATCAAAAGCACTATATATTTTGGCTCTGATTAAATCATCTCATTCTTCTAGCTTTTATGCCCAAACTAATCAATCAGTCTTTTTTTCTTTTCTATTTAAACTTACTGTTTGACTGCTCAATGGCAGACTTACAAATAAACATANCAATATAAATATCTANTATTCTTAATTTTCAAGTAGAATTACACATTAGCATGCTAGAAATGGTATTTCAGTATAATTTTCTTTAAAGTTATGAAGACTAAGAATTTCCATAAAAATCCTTCAAGCTTCACATTGCCTTCTTATGCAGTGAGGTTGACCCAAGAAATGTGGCATCATTAGTTCATGGGTTTACTTTGCTAAAACATTTTAGTTACAAATGACTATAAAATTATAAATGATCAGGAAATGGCGGGCAAGGGAAGGAGGTTGAGAGTGTAAAGGAGTGGGAGGTTCGAGCAGGAACAGAGACAGAGAGAGAGCAAGGAAGGAAATAACATGATAAATGGGGAAATCACGGGAATAGGGAGAAACAGAGTGCTAGGGAAGTCCAGGAGAGTCCACAGGGATGAACCCACCTTA
>LZPO01107546.1:790945-803857 GCA_001675575.1 Neotoma lepida
GAGTTGCACTCTCTCCTTTATGCTCTAGACTTCTCTGCATGGGGAAGGCTAACAGGATTGCAATTATGCTCCCCTGTTTCTCTACAAGCAAACACCATTATTTCACCTATGAGATTAAAATATTCCTGCTGGGTGGTGGTGGCACACACTGTGGTGATATATTGTGTACCCTAATAAAATNTGTCTNAAGATCAGAGAACAAAACAAGCCACTAGATTAAACATAGAGGCCAGGCAGTGGTGGCACACACCTTTAATCCTAGCACTCGGGNGGCAGAGATCCATCTGGATCTCTATGAGTTCAAAGCCACCCTGGATTACATGAGATTGATTCAGTCTAGGAGAGAAACAGAGCCAGGCAGTGGTGGCACACACCTTTAATCCCAGTATTTGGGAATCACATGCCTTTAATCCCAGCACTAGGAAGGAAATAATGGCTGGGTGGAGAAAGGTATATAAGGAGTAAGGAGACAAGAACTAAGAACTTTTTTGGCTGGAGACCTTTTTGGCTAAANCCTTTTCGGCAGAAGCCCTTTTTGGCTGGAGGCGCTTTTAGCTGAGGACTCAACCCCTTTTGGCTGAGNACTNAGAGGTATTCAGTCAGAGGGTTCGTGGAGTTGTTGAGGTGAGAGGTGACAGTGGCTTGTTCCTTTATCTCTCTGCTCTTTCAGCATTTACCTCAATATCTGGTNCCTGGTTTTTATTATAAGACCATTTAAGATTTAAGTAATTTCTTTTAATCCCAGCTCTTAGGCACAGGCAGGNGGATCTCTGTGAATTTGAGGCCAGCCTCAAATTCAGGAGCAAGTTCCAAGACAGCCAAAGCTGTTATACAGAGAAACCACATCTCAAAAACAAAACAAAATAAAACAAAACACAAGTTCATACAGCAAGAAGTAGAACTACACAAGTTCCTACCCTTTCTCCAGCTCCAAATTCTGCCTCAGAGCTCACTCAGGCTTGTAATATTTCTAACTGTTCAAATCCCATTTCACTGAAGGCCAGGTTTTAAATTTAGGAACATCAGTTTTAAGCACAGCAATATTGCTGGTTCCATGATAAAAGAGGAAAAGTCCTCTGGTCTATACAACAACCACTGTCTACTAATGAATTTCTTCATTACCTTCAGGTATTTGCCAGTCATTTTTCCCCTGCTTGCTCAGATATCTGGGATAGTACAAACATTGCTTTAGCAGGAGACTGAAGATACCAATACTTCTATTTCTATTTCTTTTCCCAAGAGCAGAAATGGAGCTAAAAGAAATCAGTTCTAAGAGACTTGGAAAGAAATTTAATTGATTAAGAAGTAAAATTATTCTCTGAAATGTCATCTGAGAATATCTCTGCCTCCTGCCTATGTCACCAAAATGGAAAACACAGACTCAAGGGAGTAGTAAATCAAGGAAAGGGAACTTCAAATACAGAGTATTTTTCCATTAGATCAATGCTTTGTGATGTTAAAGTCAGAACTAACCTATAACTTCATCCAATGACTCCAAGCATATTAGAACACAGTGGTAACTTGCTGGTAGCAACAAAACTTATTGCAGAGGAAATGGAGTAGTACAAAGACATTGCATCACTCAGTCTCTGGTCTCCCTTTTCAGAATCTATACTCATCCCATGGCTGGGGCAAGGTAGAACAAACTTAGCAGCTGCACACTTCCAGGTTTTTATGTCTGTTTGTATTATGCAGGACTCTTTTGGAAGCAAATAACAGAAACTCAAAGTAAGGTTTAATCCAAAGAGATTTAAAGAGGTTGGTCTATGAGTCTGGACAATCTAAGGGTATTTCTAGCTTTAGGCACAGGTTCAAATAGCCACTTATTTTTCCATGTATGTATGTATGTATGTATGTATGTATGATTTTCCGAGACAAGATCTGACTTTATAGTTCAGGCTAACCTGAAGCTCATCATATGTAGTTCAGGCTAACCTTGAACTCATGATAGTGTTCCTGCTTCTGTGTCCCAAGTTCTGGGATCTGCTCCTACACCCAGCTGGCATTTACATANTCTCAAGACTCTGTTTCCTTTTCTCAGCATCTCTAGCTTGTTTTCCTCTATGATGGCTTTATTCTCAGGTGCAAGACCTCCATATTAGAGCAAGACGACTACTGACAGCCTTGCATAGCATTATCCTTATGTGGGTCATGATCTCACGGACACAGGATCTTTTGCAAGAACAAGAGCAAAATGCTCAAGGAAGGGGCTGGAGAGATGGCTTGGCGGTTAAGAGCACTGGCTGGTTCTTCCAGAGGCCTGAGTTCAATACCCAGCAACCACATGAGGTGGCTCACAGCTGCTTATAACTTCAGCTTTGTGGGGATCTGACACCTTCTCTGGCTTCTACAGGAACCTCCATTCATGTGCACACACAGAGAGACAGACATATACATACACACAAACAAAAATAGTAAGCCTAATGAGTCTCAAGAGAGACTGCTTAGTGTTGACCTGAATATGTGCCTCCCCTGGTCAGTTGCTATGACTATAAAGAGGAAATATTCTAATTGGTCAACCTTATCAGGAAGNAAGGCCAACCCCATTCAAAGAATTTAGACTNAGCAGTACTGTAAGAGCAGAGTAAAGAAGCCTGGCAAAATTTTATTCCCAGTGTCACAACAAGAAGAAAACATAGCACAAATATCAAAGCATAATCANAAGCAGAAAACATCTTGTTGATATTAATTAACTCTATTATCAAGCTAGAGAGATGGCTCAGCTATTGCAAGCATGTTCTGCTCTTCCAGAGAACCCACATTCAACTCACATCAGGCAGCTCACTATAACTCCGGCTCCATGGAATCTGACACCATCTTCTGGCCTCTCCAGGCACCTGTATTTATATGCGTGCACACCTACATGTGTGCTCTTGCACACACACACACACAAAATTAAAAATAGATTTTTTAAAGATAATTGGGTTATTGTTTACAATTTTTAAGTTTATTTTAGGTGTGTGGTTGTTTTGCCTGCATGTATGTCTGTGCACTCTGTGTGGTACCTGGTGTTCTAGGAAGCCAGAAGATGGCATCAGATCCCCTCGGGCTGGAGTTACAGATGGCTGTGAGCCACATGTGTGTGCTGGGAATTGAACCCAGGTCCTCTGGGGAAAAAAAAAAAGCAGTGCTCTTAACTGCTGAGCTATCTCTCCAGCCACAGAATATATGTTTTAAAAGAAACTCTAGTACCTTAGGGAGAAAAAAACTGAGACTTTCTGGTTTGGTAGGNNGATAGAAGCTGGTGAAAAAGGAGCTAGATGACCACGGATGAATGCAGTTACCGACAAGTGGAAGATGCTTCGCTGCAGATTTCAGATATTGAGANAANTGTTGGAAACACACACAAGGATGCAAGCGTGCTTGTCTAGAAGCTCCTGATCCCTCTTTCTTGTTACATCTTGTTCTATCTGTCATCTGTGCCAAGTACTAGTGTCCTCTTCTCTGTAAGCTTCTTTGTCCTGCTGCTCCATAAGAATGCTTTGGTTTCTCCGGGCCCAGAATGAATGTGACCTCCGGCTCCCTCTTCCTGGACTTTGCTTTCTGTGCCTTGTTTCATTCTGTGGAGAGAGAATCCTTTTGGCTTGTCTCGCATCACAGGACCATCCTGGNCCGTTCAGCAGGGTTCCCAGGTAGGTCTGCCTCCACACAACTCTTGTGTGGGAAGTGTAAGAGATTTTATCCTATCACTGCTCCTCCAAACACACCAGATTGAACTCTACCCTGAAAACTAGTTCAGGAACTGAAAGATAAATTGTTAGGTGACATGTTTCTTGTTGCCCTATAAGATGGCTACTTAGAGAAGTTCAGATTGAAGGGCTGTCTTAAAAAGAAAATGAATGGCATATTTATGAGATTTATTTTATCTTTAAATGTGTGTGTGTGTGTGTGTGTGAGAGAGAGAGAGAGAGAGAGAGAGGAGAGAGAGAGTGTGCAGTTACCCATGGGGGCCAGAAGAGGATGTCAACTCCCCCTGCTACTGGATTTATAGGCAGCTGTGAGGGGCCAGACATGGGTGCTGGAAACTGAACTTGGGTCCTCTGCAAGAGTAGCACAAGCCCTTAACTGCTAAGCCATCTCTCCAACCCTTGTACAGTATCTAAACCTAAACAACACTGCAGAATTCGAGAGCCACCAAGGCAAATGCACCATNTTTTTCCCCACCCAAAGCTTGAAATTGAAATAAATGTTAAATAACTATGTGGACATGTGCTTCCAAAGACCAACAGACCAGACAGCAAATTGTCTTAAGAAGATAACTGATTAAAAGACTTTTGTTTCTGAATTAAAATGCATACACCTGTAATCTTAGCAGCTAGAGTGAGGTTGAGATTGGAGGATTATGATTTCAAGTCTGGGACATATATAGAAACTCTGTCTTTAAAAGAATCAAAAAGATAGCTGGGCACAGTGGTGCATGCCTTTAATCTTGGCACTCAGGAGGCAGAGGCAGGCGGATCTCTGTGAGTTCGAGGCCAGCCTGGTCTACAGAGTTAGTTCTGGGACAGCCAGGGTCACATAGTGAGACATAAAAAAAATCAATAAGATAAGGGTAAATGAATGAATAATTAAACAGAGGAATAAAGAAAGATAGAGGAGCATATACAGATCACAACCAAGGGCATGCTTTGCTTTCTAGCCAATTACCTGCTGAATGCTACCAGAACGATACCACTATCTTTCTGCCACTCCCCAAGTTCTCTTTATTAAGTCTGGTTAGACATCTTTTCTCTCTGCTATCGTCCACACCCCAGCCAAAGGAATGTCTTCAAAAGGACATGTGTTATTATATCACTTTCTGGCTTTCAGTCTTTCAGGAGCTCAGAAGCACCNTCAGAGTTCAAGTCAAACTCTTTCAAAAGCTTACAAACCACCTTTGCAGTCTGGCTCTGCATGGCTTCCCACCCTCCCCTGTACTCCCTTCACTTCAGCCATACAGGGAGCTGCTTTCAGTCCCCAAGTATGATGTAAAGGAATCAGGTGTAGTGGCATACATCTCTAATCCNGTCTGGAGACCCTAAACAACCTGTTCAAGTAATGTAGTGATTTAGTGGCAAAGACTGGCCTTGAACCTGAATAGTAATCAAGCAATTTAATATTCTACTTTCCCAAACCCTCCAAGAATTTTTCTCTTTTGTCCACTACTATATCTCTAGTGTCTATCACAGCTAGGCACATAACAACAGTTCAAGACATATTTACTTAATAAATGAGGGAATTTTTTATTATGGCTTGAAACAGTCTCCTTGCACATTTTAAAAAATTCCTACTCTAGGTTAGATGTATTAAAACTTAAGAAAATGCAGGAATAATCTAATAATCATAACTATGTAATCTTGGAACCCTCTTTCTTCTGCTAGCATGTTCTCTGTTGAGCCATGGCTCTGCTGTCCCTGACCTTAAGGAATATAAACTATATTTTTATTACATGGGTTGGCATCCATTCCCAAAACCTCCTATATGTGTTCTTGAACTTTAGACGGTTAGAAANTTTGAAACTTTGTTTCTTAGCCTCCNTTGCAGCTAGATTTCTGGACAAACTAGATTGGATCAGAAAGTTGCCCTTGATGTGATTTAGAAGATGTCCTGAGGTGGAAGTTGTGTGTCAGTAGCTGCCTGAGTAATGAGCGTTGAAAGGCAATTTTGACAACTGGCTTCTGTAGTATTATGGTGTGCCCTTTAAATATAATTTGTTTCTTTATCCCTTTCATTAGCACTGAATTCATTGTTTTTAATCCCATTCTTATAGAAATACCTAGTTGTGCCTGTTTCCTGAACTGACANACCCTCTTGATTACTGTGTCTACTATATCTGCTTTTTATGCAGGGAACATAAATCTGAAAATGGNGTTATTTTGGAAATGTAAACGTGTGGTGACTAAGAAATCAATCAACAGGAATTAGGATAATGGGTGAAAGAATTGTATTGTCTGTGCATATGTGCACTTGTGTCTATGCTGAGTGGAGATTTTTTGAAAGGATGGATCAAGTAGGGTGACAGAAATGACTGTAAAGAGAGTGAGAAGATGACCAGAACACCCTAGGGTTCTACATGAGANTAGTAGAGCTGATTTGGAATTAGTAATAAGTTACTATTATTAACAAGACGAGGGCAGGTGAGACGGCTCAGCNGGTAAAAATGCTTNTCACACAAGCCTAATGGCCGAAGTTTGATACTTGAAATCCATATAAAGAAATCCATATGAAGTTGTCCTCTGACCTCCACACATGCAGCACAGCTCCATCATGCCCATATATAAACACATATGATACACACACATATATACGTACTATACACACAAAATTTAAAAAAGAATATAGTCCATCACTACTGACACGAATAGAGATACTGTATCTTACAGTGCTCAAGCACATACATTCTCTCAATTGATCTTTACAGTGACTGAGTCTCTGAGCTGCATCAACAGGCCCTGTTCGGATGCTGCAGACGAAGACAGAGGAAGGCTTATTTAAGGTTTCACCTAGGTCAGACTCAAGTTCCAGAGTCCTACTGTAAGCAACTGGCAACAGAACTTATTATTGGTTTTTGAATGAATGAGGGTGAGTGTGGTAGTGCACACCTTTAATCCCAGTACACAGGCTGAGGCAGGAGAATTAAGAGTTTGAAACCAGCCTGAACTACACGGTGAGACTCTGTTTTAGACAAAACAAAACAGCAATAAAAAGAATGTGGGAAAACTGAGGAATTTAGGCTGTTATGGACTAGAGGAATGCTAGGTATGTAATCTGAATACAAAGGCTGCCTCGTCCTGGTGCAAAGATCCTTGCTATTCCTGGGACTAGGAGATGATCATCTTTGCTCTTATTTTGTGACTAGTCCCAGAGAGGAAGAGCCTTTGGTCATGGAGCTAAGAAGCAAAGTAAAGACAATTTTTGTGTTGGATGAATAAAAAAATTGGCCCTGTGCAAATAGTCTAAGAGGATAAGTGACTTGATGCCCTGTATTGGCAACTTTGTGCTTGAAAATATGACTGAAAACTTCCTGACTCATTAAAGAGGAAACTGGGTAAAGTGAGAATAAACCCGGTTACAACTACCATTAACCTAAAGAGGACAAACGTCCTTTGCAGATGTGACTGGTCACTCACGGTGAAAGGGACAACTTCTTTGCAAAGGATCTGGTGACCTTCCACANGGCTTCCTTGTAGTTCTCACGCTTATCATCTTGGTCATTCCTACTTTAAGTAGGATGCAAGGAGGAACCTTTTTTGGGGGGTGGGGAGAGCAAGATACTCCTGTTGTGCAGCAATTTCCTCTGAATTTAAACTTACAAACTAGAGGGAGGCTTGCTGGGGCTCAGGAAGCAAACAGATTTTACAAAGCACTGAAAATAAACAACTCACNAGTCTCAGAAAGTTCCTGAAAAACTTAAATAATTCACAGATCCTTTCCTCAAGGTTAGCTAAGCAATNGGAATGGCTGGGGAGGCTCCCCAGCTGTGGAACCGCCTGAGAGCCATGTGGGAGAGCTCAGGGGATTCGGCTTTCTCAAGTTGTCACCATGCTGAGGTGGGCCTTTGGTGATGTAGCTGCTTCTGAGTCATCCATGGTCCTGTAAGTAACCCTTCACCTTGTTTACTCTGTAAACAATCCCAGTAAGTTCATTAGTTTACCAAGTTNGACNTCGATGAAATTGCGTGTTGTCAGTGTCTTGGGTGAATAGACATTTGTTCTCATCTCCTGAGGAAAAACCACACAAGAGCCCCCACCAGTTCAGTGTCAGAAACAAATAGCCATTCAAATGTAGTTTGGAGAAGAGAAGGATGAACAATCAGCCATTTAGGAAAACCAAAAACACCTGGCTCTCTTCCTTTTTTCCACTGTCTGGAAGGCTCTATCTGGTCAGGCAAAAAGAAGATAGCCCGTGACAAACAGGCACAACCATACATCCCCATGCATCTGGGCCCGACCTTAGAATTAAGGGAAGNTGAAAACACCTCCTTAAGGTGACTGTATAGCTCNCACCTCCCCACTTCCGTCAGGTCAGCAGCCACTTTGGCTTGTACTAGCCTCTTTACCAGCAAACCCAGGCGGANGTTGCTCTTGATTAATTGAGCCTGGAGCTGAGCTAGGTAGAAAAGGAAATGCAAGAAGAAGGAAGAGCTTACTCTGCTTGCAGCTCTCGGGAAGGAAGGNCTAAAGAGGATGCCATGAACCAGAAGAGTCTGAGATCAAGAGCTGCGTGTGTGTAGGCATACCTAGAAATTTCTGAACTCATGTTCAGACGTATGCTTGACAGTGGTACAAAGGGGGTGACAGCATATTGGATAGCCACAATTGTATGCACATTGTCAGTCTTAAGACAGACAGATGGTTTGTAGTCCTTGAAGCTGAAGGCAAAGAGGTATTTAGAGCCTGTAAGCNCAGAAGTTCCAAGATTTCCTCTTGCAAAGCAGGTAAGGGGGGAGCATTATGTGACTCAGTTTTATGGATGCTTTTGGTTNATGTTGTTTTCCTAAACATCCATCAGCCTGCATAGGTGAGGTGGCCATGGATTTTTCTCCCTCTTTTTCTCTAGACAGGGACTTGTCTCACGCTCCAGATCAGTGCAGGGAAAGAAGTTTTCAGGGGTAGAAAATGAAACTGCGGGGAGACTGAGAGATCAGATGGTTTTTGATTTTTCTCCCTCTGTGTCCAGGAGAGCTTTGGAGGGATTATCATCATATTCTCCAACCAAGAAAAAACCCCAAGAGTTCAAATAGTTTGCCTNAGATCATCCAACTACTTGCATGGCAGAGNCAGGACCTCCACTAGCTAGATCCTCCTGAGCCCAGGGCTTATTTGTGCCAGGAGGCTCCAGGCTGCCATTGGGAAGAGAGACTTGCCTCAGAGTTCAAGGCTCCTCTCTGGGCCCCAGGACTAGGAACCCAGTGAGGGTCTCCAACCATTTGTTACCTTTGAGAGCTCTTGGTTCTCAAGTGTGACAACTAGTCTAAAGGGGGACAAAATTACTTCCGTGTCAGCCTGATCGACACCTCAATGACTTCAGTTGGAGACCCACCAGATAGAAATGCAGTGACACGTGGGGAGGGTAGCGTGGCACTGGCTGTGGAGAGTCATCAGTGCCTCACTCTGCCATGGCCTGTCCCCTCACCCACCTCTGCTGAGGCCTCTACTGCCCACTCTGCTGTGGGACTTTGGAAGGTAGACAGTAGAGAGACCTCCTAACAGAGGTAAGGGCAGACCATTTGTGCTGACGATGCCTTAAACCTTCCTTCAGACTGGTAAAGTGGCTTCCAGAATGATCAGAGCAAATTCATCACATACGGAGGCATCATTAATACACAGTAGAGCATTCGTTTCCCTGTATTCATGCACTGAAAGGGTACTTTGAAGTAATCAAACTCAGTATAGTTAAAAATGATGGGTCTTCTGCTTTGTCAGCCTCTCTGGAAAAAGTGCAGGAGCCACAATGTGAATTCAAATTAAATATGCTACCAAAAGGCGTTGATTTCACAGTGCTGTGGCAAGTAGCTTGCCTTAGCTGCACCCTGACACACTGCTCCTCAGGCTCTCACCACCTTGCCCTTTGGCACTTCCAGGACATGGGAAGAAACGACGTACTTTTCTCATGAGAACAGACCGGTGCAGCTGTACTTCATCGTCTAGGAAATGGAGATGGACAGGGTGTGGTGTGTGTGTGTGTGTGTGTGTGTGTGTGTGTGTGTGTGTGTGTGTGCTCACACCTGCTCCTCATGGAGCTCCTAATGAAGAAAGCAAGCTTGGGCAAGACAAAGGTTTTTCTGGACATAAATAGAAGTTTGATGTGTGCACGTGTGTACGCTTGCTTTGAACAGAGGGAAGAGGGAAGGAAGGAGGGAGGGAAGAAGGAGAAAGAGGAGGATGAGAAGGAGCAGGAGCAGGAGGAGGAGGCCATTACTTTAGGGATTAAGAGTTCAACATAGGAGGGTTGGAGAAATAGCTCAACAGTGCAAAGCACTTGCTGCGCTTGCAGAGGACCTGGGCTCAACTCCTGGCACCCACACACATCTCACGGCCATCTGTAACTGCAAATCCAGGAGATCTAACACCTTTTCTGACCTCCATGGACTCCTGCACACACATTGTGCACATACATAAAATAAATATATTTTTAAAAGATTTCAACACAGGAATTTTGGAGGTACACATTCATACCATGGCAATAAGCTTCAGGGATGTATTTGCTCTTTAAATGAACAGTATTATGATAGAAAGATTCTGGGCTCAGTTTTAAAAATCAGCATGTTGTCAATCTCAGAATATCCCAGTTTCATTGTCTTGTCACTGGACACTGGACACCGAGGTAGATGCAGGATTGGGTCAGGGTCAAGATGATGCACCTGACTCTACTGTGTAAGCTCTAAATTCACCAACACAGCTGTCCGAGACTGTGTTCTGAGACTGTTAATCATCAGAAAACAAATATGGCTAAAAATGAGGCTGCCTGAAATCTTTGGCAGACATGGGCCTCCCCAGTAGTCCCAGTGTTAGCCACACCTCTGACTTCAGTAGTGGTCAGAACACTGGGCTGTAGCAGGAGTCAGCCATGGAATACGCTTTCTCACCTGCACTCCATTCTAAGTTAAGGTATCGGAGCATCCATCCCTCTCACTGGAAAATGCTTTGTAGTTTTGTCTGGGTGAGCCCTTTCTTGCCAAGTGGCTTTTGTAAAGCTACAGTGAAGTCATCCTTGCTTATCATTTACGCTTTTACCTTCTTCCAACCCTTCATTCTTTTCCAGACCATCTGTTTCTCTTCGCTGTGAAACCACAGCACTAAATTTGTGACAGCACAATCATTTCCATGGCAACAGGATATGGTCCTCACCATTGGATCCTGATTTCACTCTGACCAGAAACAAGCAACAATGGTATGAGTGACTTTTCTCATTGTTGGCATGACAAGCAGCAGCTAAAGGGAAGAATGGTTTGTTTCAGCCTGTAGTTTGAGGGAGATACAGTTCACCACAATGGGAGAAGGTGTGGTATCAGCTGCTCCATGATGACAGGAGCATGATGTGGGTGACCCTGTATCCCCTAGTCAGGAAGCAAAGGATAGGGCATAAGACTGAGCTGTAAAACCGCCACATACACTCCAGTTGCTCACTCCCCTGGCAAAGCTCTGCCTCCTAAAGAAGTGGTTCTCAACCTCCCTAATGCTGCAACCCTTTAATCCAGTTGTGGTGGCTCCCAACCATAAAATTTTCCTTGCTACTTCGTAACTGTAATTTTGCTACTGTCATGAATCATAATGTAAATATCTGTGTTTTCTGATGGTCTTAGGTGACCCTGTGAAAAGGCCATTTGATCTCTCAGAGGGGTCAAGACCCACAGGTTGAGAACCATTGTCCGGAACCTTCCCCAACTTTGTAAAGCAGCATAGCCAGCTGAAGACCAAGTATGCAAATACTTGACCAGTGGAGGGTATTTCACANTCAAACCACAGCTGAAGCTGTATTATTTTCTGTATCTCTTTTAAGTCTATTTTTTTTCTTTGTTACTGTTACTGTTCTGTGTTTTGTATTTGAGACAGGGTCTCATGTAGCCAAGGTTGGTCTTGAACTCCAGATCTTCTTGTGTCAGCCTCACATGTACTAGGATTATAGGTGTGTGCCGTTAGCCCAGTTCTTTTTTGTTATCTCNTTGAAATTTTTCCTACCTTTGACTCTGTAATCCTGGACTCAGCCTGAATATATGTTTGAATAATTTATATATGAAGTATTTGTTCAGCAAACAATTAGATATGCAGGTCAAAAAATAACCATAATTTGGAAAAATCATATGNACCTANCCCTTCCACACTGTGCTATAAAACGTTGTTGAATGTGCATGACTAGCACACAGACTTCTGNCTTGGAGAGAAAGAATGAGGAATNCATTTAATAGACATGANACTTCTAAGGCTAAGAAACAGGCTTTGATGACCGATAAGCAGTGGAAGGCAGATGACCTAGTTCCCACTCAATGGATTTCTTATCATGCTCAGCACAAGACAGACACAAAAGGGCCTTTTCATCTGAGTCCAGATTATCTAACCAGAGGAAGATGGACGGGGAGCTTTATTCACATAATTGACCAATACCTGGATGTTCTGTTCATTTACTTTAATCATATACAACTTAATTACTACTTGGAGGGAAACTCTGAATCCATTTGCTATGCTGTGATATTGAATAGGGGTATGAATTTTTAAAAATGAACTAGTTGCAGCAACATCAATAAAAATGTCTTATTGGTCCACGAATTCGTCAGTCTTTTAAACAAGTGAAAAGAGCTAGCTGTACAGTGGCACTCGGCTAGACATACAATGCACAGGTAATAGACGCAGAAGGTAATGTTTTGTATAGGATGTGTGTGTAAATATTTTGTACAGCATTTTTAGGCCAGAGACAAGTGTACTTATAGAATTGGCCATCTCTCCCTTCTATTTTTATCCAGCTTCATTGAGAANGGAGTNCTCGGGGGTAAGGGAATGATGGGATGATGGTGTAGAAAACGTTAGAAGAGAAGCTAAAGCAGTTTCTGTTACTTAAGAAGAAAAGAGAAAAGGAGGAAGAGGAAGGGGAGGAAGAAGAGGAGAAGAAGGAAGANGAGGATGAANCTAGGTGGGTGACACACACCTGTTATCCCGNCACCNGGAGGAACAGAAGTTCAGGGTCGTTCTCTACAACCCTGTCTCAAATACAAAAAGAGAGAGAAAAACTGCAATGGAAAAGCTCTAGAAGGAAGAAAGGGATAGAAAAAAGTAGGGAAATGTGAGATGAACACAGTGACTGCAGAGCAGAGCAAGGATGACAGGCAGCTCTGCACTGTGGAGCTTCAGGGGAAGGACCAGGAAAGAAAGACTTGAACCAGGTTCTGTTGTTTCCTATGCACCATGATTCAGCATCTTGCTACTCTTTCCAGAGCTG
>LZPO01107546.1:804056-814616 GCA_001675575.1 Neotoma lepida
CTCACCTTGTCTCAGGTTTTTTGTGGATTTGATCAAGCTAGAATTATCTAAAAAGAGGAGCCTCAATTGAGAAAATGCCTCTACCAGACTGGTAAGCAAGTCTGTGGGAGTATTGTCCTGGTTAATGATTGGTGTGGGAGGGCCCAGCTCACTGTGGGTGGTGTCACCCTGGGCAGGTGATTCTAGGTTGTATAAGAAACCATTCTGAGCAAGCCATGAGTAGCAAACCAGTAGACAGTGTTGCCCCACGGCCTCTGCCAGGGCTTTGGCTTCAGGATTCTTGCCTTGAGTTCCTGCCCTGACTTCTCTTNGTGATTGTGGTAGTTTGAATAGGTACGGCCCCCATAGACTCACATGTTTGAATGCTTGGCCCTTAGGGCATGGCACTATTAGGAGGTGTGGCCTTGTTGGATTAGGTGTGGCCTAGTTGGAGGAAGTGTGTCACTGTAGAGGAGGGCTTTGTCTTATATGCTCAAGCTATTCTCAATGTGACACACAATCTCCTTTTGCTGCCTGGGGATCAAGATGTAGAACCGTCAGCTCCTTCTCCAGCACCATGTCTGCCTGCATGTGTCATGTCTCACCATGATGATAATGNACAAGACAATGGTGAACTATAAAGCTATATGATGAAATAAACCTCTTCCTCCCCAAGTTGGTTTTAGTCGTGATACTTTATCACAGAAATAAATAGCAAACTAAGACACCCTCCACCCCACCCCTACAGACACATGATCAACCATCTCTCACTATTATAGACTGTTATTCAGAACTGTTCACCCTCAAATCAGCATTCTATCATCTAGAACCTCTAAATCTAATGAAATTTAATTTTAACCTCATCATATTTANAAAAATTAAAGTGAATCAAAGAAAGATGAGTGAGAAAAAAACAATATAATTTCCTCAGGGAACCCTAAGGCCAAACTCCATTTCTGCTGCCTAAAAAAGGCAGGACAGCATTCCAGAAAGCACCACGGTATCCGAAGGACAGGCTTCACTGAGATGCAACATGCAGGCCTGCTCTAATCTAACACTGTTCTGAGTCTTGTCATACATTGTAATTACTTCAGAAGACATAGGANTTAGCCAGGTCCAAGGCCAATCTAGGACATACAGTGAGACTGTTCCCCAAATCCTCAAACCAAAAAAACAGAACCTCCGTTTGAACCCATGCACTGAGGTGTGGTTGTTTATGTTGAAAGTCTCCTCATCCTTTCCCATCATGTCTTCCAGGCTTGAACCACCCTACACCGTGAGTAGTCATTCAGGGGAGAGTAAGGCAGAACAAGGTAAAAGTGACTATCCGGGTAGAAATGGGAGGTGAGGGCCAGAGGAGGGGTAAACCCAGTGTCCCAAACAGTAGTCTGAGCTATGTTGTCATGAAAAAGAGTTCCATGGGAAGAGAATTTCGGGGACACTGCATATTTTTCCCACTGGGGAAGGACACACTTCTGTGTTAGAGTCTCTGAAATACCANCAAGACGAGGAAAACCTACTTGAACTACTGTAACTAATTTACCTGCNCCTGGGAACACACATTATGTTAGCAACATTATCATCCTACAAGACACTGGTACTTTCAGATTATCCATCCACATATATTTGGAGTAAATATATATGAAAGTTTTATAATCGGCATACTACCATGACAGCTCCCCCACCCCGACACATGTCTGACTACCCAGGGCCCTAAGATTCAATCACTGTGAGTTTTGACCTTTCTAGAATTTCAGTATAGAGCTTCACTCTGCTGTAAGTCAGGGTGTGCTTCATAAATCTGTATCTGACACCCCGTTTAAATTGTATCCTTTCTTTAGTTTCTCCTAAATGTTTAGTGTCCCCACAGTGACTCGTACTACCCAGGAAGTCCTGTGACAAATGTCTAAATGTCAACTTCTTTGTAGGGCTATATGAGAGTTTTTCATCTTCCTTCCAATGTTCTAACTTTGTTTCTCTAGAAACAGCGTTCTTCCAAAGAACCTGCAAATGAACCCACCCTGATGTTACCAGAAGAGCCATGTTGAGTATCTGCAGCAGAACACAGGCTTCTTGAAAATGGAATGCTTTCATAATAAAATAAAATAAGACAAGAGCTTCTAAGACTGATGCCAACAAGAGGAAATGTCTTAGGTTAGATGCTTCCTTGGTAATCCATGAATGGTACCACCTGAAAAGTAGCCTTATTTGCTTAGTTGGTTGGTTAGGTTAGGTTAGGTTAGTTAGTTAGCTAGCTAGCTAGTCAGTTTTGGCTTTCTCAGACAGGGCCTTGTGTAGCCCAGACTGGCATTAAATTCCTAATTCCTCCTACCTCCTGCTTCTATNTACTNGGTACTGGACAGGCATGTGTATCATGCCTGGCTCACCTCTTCTCTTCAGACAAAGAATATTTAGCCTACAGGATAATGTTGTTGATTGTTTTTGGTCTTTTTAGGGGGCCCACCACCCAGCTCCCAAGTAAATCACACACGGAGGCTTATTCTTACTTATGAATGTCCAGCCTTAGCTTGGCTTAGTTTCTAGCCAGCTTTTCTTAACTTAAATTATTCTGTCTACCTTTGCCTCTGGGCTTTTCCTGTTCTCTAACTTCTGTAAATATTATTCTTTCTCCATGTCTTGCTGTGTAGCTGGGTGGCTGGCCCCTGGAGTCCTCCTCCTCTGGCTGTTCAATCATAGATTTCTCCTCCCAGTTTTCTCCTTCTATATATTCTCTCTGCCTACCAGCCCCACCTATCCTTTCTCCTGCCTCACTATTGGCCAGTTCTTTATTAAACACAGGCACAGTAACACAGCTTCACAGAGTTAAACAAATGCAACATAAAAAAAGTAACACATCTTAAAATATTCTACTACAGGATAATGTTCTCTTTGAAGGTTTATGCTTGTCTGAGTGGTATATTTCTTCAATTGTCAACAATTGCTGTTTCACAACTGATTTAAGTACTCATCTGTGGGCGGGGGTCTGTTTCAATTTAATTGATGAGCAAATGGCTATCTGTGACTTCAAGCAGATTTTGATTTTAATTTTTGTCTGTTTGTGAACATGTGAAAGTCATACACAAATCAAAGGCAGGAAAAGGCACATTATGAGATGTATTTTTCCTTCCTACTCTGTCCCTCAGCAATTCTGTTTTCCTCACCATGTGTAACCACTATTACCAGTTCCTTGAATTTCCCTTTAGCAGTATTCTTCGTGTTTACAAACACGCATGCCTTCTTTTCTTCTNGCAGATAACACAGTAGATACACTATATTGCTGATTTTCGGTATATTAGATGTCTTCTACGTTAGTACAGTGCATGCAGAGTGAGCGCTTGGCCGTTTTATCATCTGCCTGGTTCTCTTTGAATGCCTGTGGTGTTTTAGTTCATAATTCCATGGGAGGGTACTGTTGCCATAATATCATATTATTAGCAATAGGTTTGCTGATAAACTCTCACAAGTAGAATTTGTGTCCATAGGCACATGGACTTTTAATTTGAAAGAAAGTTCCAAATCACTCTTTGTCCCTTACACAGCCATCAATCATATATGGTCATTTCCCTAAACCTGTTATCAAACCAGCATTTTATGAAGAATTTGATTTTTGACAATATGAGAATGATATCCCACACACACGTGACATGGGAACTGTCATGGTTAGAACATGAAATATCCCCCACAGGTTCACGTGAGAAATACTTTGTCCCCAACTAATGATGCTGTTTTGGGAGGTGGTGGGAATTTTAGAAGGGGATGCCTAGCTATAGGAAGTAGGACCAAAAGGGTGTGCTTTTAAAAGTTACATGTAGTCCTTAGTCCCTTCCTCTCTCTGCTCCTTGTGCTCCACGAGGCAAGGTTCTTCCTTCACTCATTTCTAGATACCATAGTGTGCAGTCTTACCTCAAGCCAACCACAGAGAGAAACCTCTGAAAGCATGAACCAACGTAAGTGTTCTTCCCTTTAAGAGGTTCTCTCAGCTACAGAAAACTAACAGGAGCCAAAGAGTTGGGAATTTATAATCCAATCATGGACTATCTTTTCCATTGATACTGACTGGCAGACTTTCTCATCTACTGAACTCAAGAACCTGTCCTTGTAGAGAGAAACAGAATTTTAAAAAGTTAAAAATGCAACGAAAATAGATTACTTCAGAAGGTTTGACTTTTTTACATCAAGAGCCCTTGCATATATTTGCTTCTGACTTTGACGGTTTGGAGTGGGGGAGGCCTAACTCCATGAGGGTTTTCTAACCTACAGTGAGCAGAACACTCTCATCATCAACCCAACCGCAGAATAGTTTGTAAAATAAACAAAAAACATTTTGTTTTTCAAAATGGACTAAATACAAATGGGAAGAAAAAGATCTCTCCAGGTGGAATCTAGTTGCTGTCTCCTCTGGTTCCCTCCAGCCTCCCAGCCCTGGGCTGTCCTCGGGACTTTAAATGAGCCAGAAGCGTTGGATAACACAGGTAATGAGCCAGAAGCGTTGGATAACACAGGTTTGTCCTTGTTTGTGTTTTCCTCTGTCTTTCTCCTTCCCTCCCTCCTCTTTCTTCCTTCCTTCCCTCCCTCCTTTCCTTTCCTTTACCTTCCTTTTTCTTTTTCTTTTTTTAAACCTCACAAAAGCCAGATTTACAGCCCTTTCAGTATTTGGTCACAACTTCTACCCTAATGGCTACTTCATTACTGACATACTTGTTCTTTCATTTCACAGGTCCTTCTCCCTTTTCCTTCCTTCCCTCCACAAGACTGCCCACACCTACATCAATACCATCCATGTTGCTTTTCTTCGTATCTCAGAAATGCAACATAAACTTAGATGTTTAAAAATTGCTTTATTTTCCTTTGTATTGGGGAGCGGTTGGTGGCTTGCATGTGTATATGCATGTGTTATAGGCCAGAAGTCAATCTTGGGTGTTGTTTCTCAGGAGCCCTCTACCTTGTTTTTTTGAGTCCGGATCTCTCACTAGCCTGGAGCTCACTGATCATGTTAGACTGGCTGGCCAGTGAGCCCAAGGNACAAATATCTTTCCAGGTCCATGGACTGGAATTATAAGCACATGCCACTACACCTGGCTTTCTATGTGGGTCCTGTGGATGGAACTCAGGTTCTCATGCTTGTGTGGCAAGCACTTTATTAACTGAGCCTTCTCCCAGTCCCTAAATGCTTTTTCCATGGATAACTCAACTTTGGTCTTAAGTCTCTATTCTAACACTGGCTGTGGTAGTTTGAATGTAATTGGGTCCCATAAGCTCATAGAGAGTGGCACTATTAGGAAAGTGTGGCTTTGTTGGAGTAGGTATGGCCTTGTTGGAGGAAGTATGTCACTGTGGGGATGGGCTTTGAGATCTCCTATGCTCAAGCTACACTCAGCCTAGATTCAGTTCACTTCTTGTTGCCTGCAGATCAAGATGTAGAACTCTGAGCCACCTCTCTAGCACCATATATGCCTGCATGCTGCCATGTCCCACTATGATGATAATGGACTAAACCTCTGAAACTGTAAGCCAGCCCCAATGAAATGTTTTCCTTTATAAGAGTTGCCATGGTCATATTATCTCTTCACAGCAACAGAAACCCTAACTAAGACACTGGCAGAAATAGAATTTTGGCTAATTCCTTTCCTTTCTCTGAACTGTATCTAAATTTTAGTGTTTGGGAGCTGCATGTTATCACTGGGAGTAGATAGGACTTTGGCCCCCATGCCATATATACTACAAGCATTGCATATTAATACTGACATGATGCTTTGTGTAGATTGGAGCTTGATAAATGTTTATTCATTAAGTAAATGAATTAATGTCTTCTTATGTATAATCTTAATATTTTTCTAAATTTTAGATGTTTCTGGATTATAAGCATTTCACCTAGACAAGGTATTTCTGTTAAGTAGTTGTACCAATGTACAGTTTCATTAGCAACAGATGATATTTCATTTCCCAAGATGTTACACAATGACATCAAAGTTAGAAACTTTTACTATCTGAGGAGTGTTTTGATTTGCATTTTTCTGATTATTAGAGAGCATATTTTACTTACCTAATTTTCTATTGGGTTGTATTNTCTTCCTTTTACTTATAAAAGAATTTATATTGTCTGTATGCTGCTTTGTCTAACATATATGATGGTTTGAATGAGAGATATTGCCTATAGGCTTACATATCTGAACACTTGGGCCTCAGTTGGTGGTACTCTTCGAAGAGGATTATGGAACCTTTAGAAAGTTCAGCATTGCTGGAGGAAGTGTGGGGCAGGCTCTGGGGAGTGTGGTGGTTTGAATGAGAATGATCCCCATAGGGTCATTGATTTGAATACTTGGTCACCAGGGTGTGGCACTATTTGAAAGGATTGGGAGGTATGGCCTTGATGGAGNAAGTGTGTCACTGGGGATGGGCTTGCCCCACTTCCTGTTTTCTCTTTCTGCTTCCTATGTACAGATTAAAATGTGTTCAGCCAGCTCCCTTCTCCTGCTGTCCTACTATGGCTTCCCTGCCATTATGGGTTTCCCCCCTCCCCTCTGGAACCATAAGCAAAAATAAACACTTTCTTTCTTAAGTTGCTTTTGGTCATAGTATTTTATCTCAGTAAATAATAGAGGAATTGAATTCCAGGTGGGATGAGATTGCTGCTGTGAAGAACCTGACTGTTCTTTGGAGGAGTGTGGAAGACTTTGGAAGTTTAGGATAGAAAAGCCATTGAATATTATATGTAGAACTTAACAGACCATTCTGGTAGGATCCTGGGAGACAGTAGTGCTGAGAGAAGTATGGAGAGTAGAGACTGGAGGCTCAGCTCATAATGTTTCATAGAGGAACAAGGACTCTGTTAGCAACTGAGCTAGAGGTCATAGAGGAACAAGGACTCTATTAGCAACTGAGCTAGAGGCCATTCATGTGGTAGTTGGCTATTTTCTGTCCATATCCTAAGCACTTACCTGAGGCTAAGTTAAAATGTAATGGACTAATTTCTTTGGCACAAGAAATTTCGAGGTAACATAAAACTGAGTCTGTGGCATGGTTATTTCTAATTACTCTACAGAGAGAGAGAGAGACAGAGAGAGAGAGAGAGAGAGAGAGAGAGAGAGAGAGAGAGAGAGAGAGAACACAAGTAAAGCAGAAAGAAATAAAAAAATGTTCAGCATGGCAGGGAAAAGAGCATTAGGAAGCTTAATGTTGCAGCCACATCATAAGCTGCAAAAGAGGCTGCAATTGCTGAGGAAATTAGCACCATTAGAAACAAGCCTTTTGCTCTGCACTGGGATAGGAAAGGTGCCCTCAGGGCAAGACCTCCTTAGCTAAAGCTCCAATTTGTGAAATAAAAGAGCCCAAGGGGTTCCCTGCTCTTAAAATGCTACAATAGCTTCTGCAACTGTGGTCAAAGGAAGCCAGGGTCCATCCCAAGTTGACAACCAAATTGGCAGTGTTGTCCATGTGGTACTGGTTTTGGATGCATGAAAGATGGGGGCATTAGGTTGTGGATTCTTCCTCTGTGGTTTCAAAGAGCTGCTGAGGCCAGGAAATATATACAGTGCTGGAGTCACTGTGAATAGGCACTGAGGGGCCATTGCATGAATCTCTGAAGGTAAAGTCTAGGTTTCCATGGAGACTCCAAAATCTTGGTGATGCTGGAACAGTGGGATAGCTGCCAAGGAGAGCTACATGCTGGAAGTGGAACCAGCTCAAGAAAGAGATACATGTGGTAAGCAACAAAGCTGGAGTGGTAGGACCATTTAAGTTCTTTGAAAGCAAAGTCCCAGATATTAGACATGGAGCTACAGGATTTGCTGGATTTGGGGTTGGCTTTGGTGCAGTGTTTCCTCCCTGTGCCCCTATTTTTCTCTGTTGGGGTGGGAAATGCATATTCTATGACATTCTATGTTGAAAGTATATAACTGTTTTGTTGTTTTGTTTTTTTTTTATCTTACAAGGAGTCACAGTTAAAGAGATTGCTTTGGGTTTCAGAAGAGACTTTGGACCTTTGAACAATGTGGAGGCTTAAATATTATCAAGACTTTTTAAGTTGGACTAAACACATCTTGCAGCATGAGATGGCCATGAAGCCATGAAGGCCAGGGGGCCAAATGTGGTCGTTTGAATGAGAACTATCCACTCTGGGCGTGTGTATTTGAACACTTAATTCCCAGTTAGGGGAGGTTATGGAACCTTTAGGAGGTGCAGCCTTGCTGAACAAAATATGTCACTGGGGGGCAGCTTTGAGTGTTTATGGCCTTGCCTCACTTCCTACACTTTCTCTCTGCTTCCTGTGTACAGATGTGATGTAATCAGCCAGCTTCCAACTCATGCTGTGCCTTCTTGGCTGTTACGGACACTCTGTGCCTCTGGAACCAAAAGCCAAAATAAACTCTTTCTTCCCTAAGATGATCTTGGTCATGGTGTGTTATCGGAGCAACAGCAAAGTATCTAACATAACATGTATGTTAGAATCAACCTCTCTCAGATTGTGGCTTTCTTTTTAAATATGTTTTTGAGATATATTGTCAAACAAAAGTACTAAACTTAGGGTATTCAAATTTATTTGCCATCCCCTTATAATTTCTGCTGTTGATGTCATATTTAAGAAATCCTTACTTTCCCTGTGGTCATACTGTGTTCTCTTACAATTTATTCTAGTAGTTAACAAAGCTTTTATTTTCTTTCAGGTTTAGACATTTATTTAGCATTTAATTTGTAGAAGCTGTTTTTAAATTGTAATATGGAGAAACTGGGAGTCCCCAAACACTTTTGCCTGGTCAAAGGCATTTTATTTTAATAAAATAATAATTTATTAAAACACTGTCCTTTCCATTCTGATTTCTTCATGAGCAGTGGAGACTTACAGAGGCTTAACAATATGTAATGATGTCATCATTCTGATGACTAATGAAGTGTGTTATCTCATCATATAATTTATCAATGTTTTAATTTCTAATGTAATAAAGATCTGTGGATATAATTCACAGAACCAAACAGCTGTGGGGATTTCAGTTAATTTTTGGCAAAAAGGCATCCTGAAACCAGTTTGAAAACTCCTAGAAATGAAAACTCATATCTCATAAGATATGAGATACCAATGTAGTTTTTTCTTTTTCCTTTTCTTTTTAGGACAGAAAGTCAATATGTCCTGAGCCCACCAGGTTTATGATGTCCACTTTATCACATCAAGCCCTATATTCACCTGTGTCCTACTTTGTTGCTCTTTTTTAATATTGATATGTGGTAGGATCTAATTACTGTCATTCTACAAAGAACATTCCTCCTTGGGCGAAGGGGAGCAAAGTGCACTTCATTCAATTTTCAAAATTGTTTTGGCTTCTCTAGACCGTTTCTGTATGTAAGTGACTTTAGTGTCAGTTTGTCAAGTCCCATAGAAAAAAATCTTGTTGGGATTTTACAAAGACAGTGAACTATGAAGAATTATAATTCTTACCCTATTGGTTTTCTATTCTGACTTTAAAATTCTGTACTTTTTATTCTGGTCCATTTTTTGCCTTTGGGTACTCAAAATATTCATCATGAAGGTTTTGTTTCTTGGTTAGGTTTCTTAGTTAGGTTGCTAAGTGTCTAAGACTGTTTCTGTTGTGATTGTAAAGATCTTTGGTGCACAGGTGTATGAGTTTCCTGTTACTAGAGAATGAAGAACTGTTATTGATTTTTTTGTATCGATCACACATTTAGCAATAATGCTAAGATAATTATCCTATTTTTTCTTGCTGAATCTCTTGTAAGGAATGATATTATCTACACATATTTTTCATGTTTCTTTGTTTATTCTTTAGTAGCTTCCCCCCCCCTCTTAAATACAGAGGGTAGAACTTGAGATATAATGTTTATACATGCCACAGCAGGCTTGTATTCTTGATTCTAGCAGGCATGATTTTATAACCTATTTATGCTTATTTTTAAATGCGTCATACATTGCTATACCAAGTTAGACAAGAGGTTTTATTTTTATGATTCTTAGATCTTTAAGGTTTTACTTCTTTAAATTTTAGTTTACAGTTTTGTGTTTGGTGAGGATGGGAGACATATGGGTGCCCCAGTGCACAGGTCGGGGGCAGAGGACAACTTAAGGGAGTTAGTTGATTCTTTCCTTCTGTCATATGGGTCCTAGGGCTTGAACTCATGCTGTCAGGCTTGGTGGCAGGTGCCTTTACCCACTGAGCCATCTTACCAACCCTTAATTCTTTATTTCTACCAACTGAGAGAAGCTATGGGTTTCTCCTCAGTCTGATAGTAAGGTAGCTTAGACAGTTCTTTTGTTTGTTTGTCTGTTTGTTTTGTTTTTATTTTATTTTATTTTTTTTGAGACAGGGTTTCTCTGTGTAGCTTTGGAACCTGTCATGGGACTCGCTCTGTAGACCAGACTAGCCTCAAACTCACAGAGATCTGCTGCCTATGCCTGATGTATCTATTGGAATTCCTATCGTATGGGATCTGTGAGCCCAATAACATGGCTGCTGTTTCTTGCCAGTATGTTCTGCAGTATGTACACAGCAATACATAGAACACAAGGACACGTCTAACAGTGCTTTCTAGAAAGAAACAAACAACACAATGGTGGAAGTAGTAACCAGAGAT
>LZPO01107546.1:828032-851028 GCA_001675575.1 Neotoma lepida
AAAAACCCTTTGGAAAAATTCAACTAGGGAACTGCAAGACCTCCACAATGAAAACTTTGAGACACTGCTCATGGATTGACAGAATTGTGAGTGTGTGAAAATGGACAGATTCAACACAATCCCAATAAAATTCCAATGACTCTCTTCACAAAACACCACCACCAACAGCAACAAATTATTAAGTGCCTATGGATGTACAAAGGACCTCAAATAGTAAAATCAGTCCTAAGCAGAAAAAGTAATGCTGAAGGTATCGCAGTACTTGAACCTCAAATTATACTAAAGAGCCATAGTAAGAAAAATGATGTGGCACTGGCCGAAGAAAAACAAAACAAATATGTAAACCAATGGAATAGAATAGGGAATCTACAAGCAAACCTACACAGCAACAAAACTATCAAAATTATACATCAGGAAAAAGACTGCTGGACACCATCTACAGAAGAATAAAACTAGAAATATATTTCTGCACAAAAACAAACTTAAAATGGACCAATGACATTATATGACCTAGGATTTTAAACAACCAGAGGAAAACAGGAAAAACACCTGGAGATACAGGCATGGGTAAGGGATTTCTGAAAAGGACTCTGATAACATAGGGTATAAACCCAAGGGTTGACAAATGGGATTACATGAAATTTAAAAAGCTTCTCAACAAAGAAAACAGCTGCTAGAATGAGGAGACAGCCTGCAGATAGGGGAGAATCTTTTCTAACTACACATCAAATGGGATCAATATCTAGCAGTGACTCTCAACCTTCCGAATGCCCTGACCCTTAATACAGTTCATGTTGTGGTGACCCCAAACCATAAAATTATTTCATTGCTACTTCATAACTGTAATTTTGCTACTGTTATAAATTGTAACGCAAATATCTGATATGCAGGATATCTGACATGTGACCCTGTGAAGGGTCGTTCAACCCCAAGGGGGTTGTGACCCATAGGTTGAGACCCACTGATCTAGAAGTTTTAAAGAAGTGCAAAAAGTAAACACCAAAAGGCAAATCATCAGTAAATGGGCTAATAAATAGAATAGAGTTTCTCAAAATAAGAAATATAAATATTTGAGAGAGTGGTCAACATTTTCAGCCATCAGGGAAATGCAAGCTAAAACTGCCTTGAGGTTCTATCTCACCACTAAGGATGGTTGTCATAAGAAAACCAGTCACAACAAATGCTGGTGAGGATGTGGCAGGGAAAGGAATTCTTACATACAGTAGATGGTGATGTAAGCTGGTCCAGCCTCAGCGGAAGTCCCTCAAGAAACTAAAAATAGAACTACCATCTGACAGCATTGCCACTCATGGGTATAGACCTTAAGGACTCTGAGTCAACATACCACAGAGATACTGGAGCATCCATGTTTATTGCTGCACTATTCCTTATAGCTAAGAAATGGAACCAGCTTATGTATCCACCAACAGGTGAGACAATTTGTTAATATATACACAGTGGATTTTTTCAGCCATAAAAATGAAATTATTGCATTAATTTTTTTTGAAAAGGTAAGGAACTGGAGATCAAACATTAGGGAAAATAAGACTATAAAAGACAAACACTACATTTTCTCTCATACACAGCATCTAGATTTAAATTGTGTATGTGTTATGAAAGTTCAAAGAGGACCATGAGTGTGGAAGAAAAGGTCTTAAGGGAGGGAAGTGGGGGGAGAGAATGGAATTCATACCACAATGAAGGCAGAAGGGAGGTCTAAGTGGGGGAGGGCGGCAGTAACAGGGGGAGGGTGAATAAAAATAAGACCTATTCGTAAAAAAATGCCATAATGGAACCCATCACTCTGTATGCTAACTTTAAAAAAGACTATTTGAGTATATAGTAACTTCCGTTCTTTGGTTCTCAGAGTTGAAGGAAAGTAGAATTCTACACACCGGAGATGTGAACAGTTTCTCACTAGGTGGCTCTCTTTCCCGTGAGTGGGCGGCGCGTTGGTGCTGGTGGAAGATTGGGTCCATTGTACTTGTGCAATCACCGCACGTCACAGCGTCCAAGCGCATCATACTCGGCGCTTGCTTGCAGCATGAGGGGGCATAGTTCACTTTCTGTTTCGTTAATGACAACCTGTCCTTGAGATTTATTGCCAAGTGGGTTGTACTTTCGTTTCCTGAGAACTCGAACATGTCCCAAATGAACACTGTTCTAGGATTTTAATAGGCACTAGATTCAGGGAAGGATCTGGAAGCCGTTTGTTTAGGCCGTATGAAAAACCAGAAGAAATCAGATGCCCAAGCCAGAACCAAGAGCCCATTGAAATGCTGATTTGAACTATACAGTGAGGACTGTATTCCTGGGGGGATTTTATGACCTTACATATTCTAAAACATTTTGGGATAGCCACTTACATAACTTTTCAATATGAACTGAAAATAAAATCTGTAAAATGCCAATAATTACTTCACTCCATCAGAATGACTCCCTCCGTGATAAGACTCCACGTCGTTGGGAGCCATTATTTCTGTTTTAACCCTACATCTGACACAAAAATACATATACGCCAAAATGGTTTTTCTCAAAATGGAAAATTATTTTCGTAGACTCCCTCGTGCTGATAAATTCAGGTAACTTCTTTTTACAAGGTTTTCTTCTCTAAAAAAAAGTGGCATGTTCTAAAACACTGCAGATTTTTGAGGAGGGGGTTCTTTGGAGATGAGGCTTCGATGATGGAGCGTGATCCCCACTTGGGGGTGTCTCTGGAAAGGATGGCGGTAGTCAGCCTTCCCGATCCCTCTCAATTCTAAACGCCTACGAACTGCGTGTTAGCCTCCTAGGCTGGCTTCAAGCTCTCACCCAGTCTCTGCCGGGAGGGCTCGCAGGTGACATGGAGTACGAATTAGGGACGGAGTCGACCCACTAGGAAAAGTCGAACATTCCGGACTGCCGGAGCGACATCACGGTTGTCGTGTACCGTTCTCCTCCCTTAGGGACCCCGGGGGGGAGTGGGTGGGATCCTTCCTGCCTCCCAGCCTCAGGCGGTTGTGGGGAAACTCCTTCCCCTTCCTCGCAGCCTGGTGCTGCAGTATTGCCCTCGCTTTTCCGCTCCAACCCACCAGCCGCCAGCCTTCAGACCCTGCGTTTCTTCTCAGGCCCGGCCCTCTCCCCAACCGGCTCTGAGAGGAAACGATGGAGGTGGTTTCCACCCGCGGAAAGGTGGAAATGCCCACGGTTGAATGCCTTCAAGGTCTCCCCGCAATTTTTGCTGGGAGGGGGTAATGGAAGAGGAAATGGACTACACCGCNGGGTGACAATCTCGAGGGCAGGGAATCCAAGCGGGGAATCCTAGGCGGTTTCCCGGGAACCCGTTCCTCTAGGGGAGGGTCACCCTGTCTCCACACACCGGTTACTATGACAATACAACCACAGCCTCCAGTTTCCATGGCAGCGGCCTGCCCAAACCGATTGGTCTCCCTTTCTATTTCTCCCTGGGCTCCGCCCTATCCCCCCCCTCCAACCCTCTCCAAGAGTGCACGGGGAGGGGCAGCGGAGGAGAGGGAGGGCCTTTGCGTCACTCTCGGGCGCGCGACGGAAGACCAGAGTCGAGGAATTGGTGGGAAAAAAGGAAGCGAGAAGTGGGAGGGCTGAAGGGGCGGAAGGCTTTGAGTGTAACTCCCGGCTGCTCTGGGCTCGATGTTGGCGGTGAGCGTGGGGTTGCCCGCTCGCACCGGAGGAGAAGGGCGGACCATTAGGAAGCCGCCCGGCGCTACCACCGCTCTCCGCCGGCGCGCAGGCGCCACNCGACTTGCCGATCCCAAAAGGGAGCGGTACAGAGAAGCGGAAATCAGCCGGAGGGACCGGCGCGGCTAAAGTCTCGCGAGAGCGCATCCGACTTCCTTCCTCCGGTTCTCCCTCCTCTTCCCCCGCCCCCTTTCCCTTCTCCCTCCTCTTCCCCCTCCCGAGCTGGAGCGTCCCTGTGTCCCACAGGCCGGAGCCGCAGCTAGAGCCGCTTTCCCCGCTCCCTCCCCCTCGCCTCCCTCACTCTCCCCCCACCCCGCGCCGAGCGAGGAGGAGTCGGAGGAGAGGAAGATGGCGGCGGCCGCCCGCACCCGCGGGGCTCTGGGGCCGCTCCGAGGAGCCTGAGAGACCCACGGAGGCTTCGCGGGGAGACGCGGCGGCGGAGGATGAGCCTGCAGAGCGCGCAGTATCTCCGGTGAGTGCCGAAGCCCCGCCGAGGCGTGGTGGGAACGGGGAGGAGGCTCGGAGGGGCCAGGGACCGCGGACTCCCGAGGTGGTGGGGGAGTTGCAGCGTCCTCCTGGCCCCGGACCGGGGGGCGCGGGGCAGCTCCGGGAGGGGTCGGGCACACACTAGAGCTGCCTGGTCCCCCCGCCTGGCCGAGCTGAGGTTCCCGCGAAGCCGGCGGTGAGCGGAGGGGAGGTTGGGGAAGCGTGAAAGAGAACGTGTGTGTGCGCGCGCCTGTGGTCTGAGCCTGCGGGCCAGGGTGGGGAGAGGCACCCCCGGGGGCCAGGCAGCGGCCGGGACTGGAAGGTAGGTGTGGAGGGGTCCGGTCCCCACAGCAGGGGAAACGTGGAGTGTTGGCTGGAGCGATGCATGGCGAGAGGAGAGGGTGGAAGTCAGCAAGCACACCTGGGGGGTTGGGAAGGGCACAGACTGGAGGACACACTAGAGGAAGGGGAGACCGCAGGGAACGGGAGCTTGTTCTTTTATCACGGGTTGGGAGTGTGAGATAGAATGCCTTCTGTGGTTAGTTGGAGGGATAAGGGGAGCCCGAAAAGGGGGGGAGTGGATGAGGGAAGAGGAAGGTGCTATGAACAAGGTTATGTTCTCAGAAGAAACTGTAGTTGGAAGATACCATTCTATGAGTCGTGTGCATTCATTAAGTACGATGTAAAGAACTTGTATAATGGAGATAGAGTGACGCATGGGTACTGGTGTGTGTGTGTGTGTGTGTGTGTGTGTGTGTGTGTGTGTGTGTGTGTGTGTGTGTGTGTGTGTGTGTGTGTGTCTGGGGTGAGGGAGGGAAGCAGGGGTGGATGCACACTTAAAAGAAGGCACACATGCATTGACACTACCTGATGTCGAGAACATTTTGAATGGAAAGATTGCAGCTGTTTTACAATCAGAATGGCTTCATGAATTCTAAGTAAAAGCTTGAAGGAAGCTAGAGAGTGAAATAAAGACTTGATGGCAAAGGAAAATAAGGTTGGTGGAGCCTGAGGTTAATTGGGGACTTGGGAAGACTTAGAAACATAAAAACTGGTCTTTCAGGAACAGCTTTTAAAAGGCATGTCTTACAGGAAGATGCTTTTTAAAAAGTGGTTTCATACCTTGTGGAGAAGGGAATTGAATGGGTAGATAACTGAAGGATAAGTTACCTTAGCTGTTTGGAGGTTAGTGAAGTAAAGAATCAATGTGTGAGAGTGGACCCACGTATATTTATTTATATTGCAAGAGAAGTATGTTGTTAGGTGATACACGAGGTGGCTCTTCTGTCTTTGAAAGTAGTTATTCATTATACTAGAGAGGATAGTGGGACCTGGGAACCTTTGATGCCTGAATTCNGGAGTTTAGCACAGTGTATATTCCTGATACTGTAAGTTGACATCCCCTTTTCTTCTCTGCATCCTTTTATTTACGATATTAAGGAAATTTTAAATTATGAACATAGGTGCTGTAGTCAGAACTACCAGAGCAGTTCTTAAGGAATTTGCAGCTTAATATCCATTAGGCAAGCAAATTAACAGCACCGACTAATGTAGTTATTACTTCAGAAAGTACCATGTTGATGAGTCTGACGTCAGGAGATGACCCGAGCAACTGGGGGAAATCAGGAAAGACTTCCTTTGTTCACTTGCTCGTTTGTATGCTTATGATTCATCAGTTGTTTGGTCGATCACCTGTATGGAAGGCATTGTACCAACTGCTAAGAATAGAAAGTAAGAACTCCACCCTCTTAGAGAACATACACATTTGTTAGGCTTTGAAAGAAAAGAGCACTTAAACTCCATGGATGGAAGTGAGCCCAAAGAAGTGAAACTGTTGAGGATCGTATGGCTGGTGTGTAAAAACAAATTCAAATGCTTGTCTTCTAGCTTCAGGTCAGCTTTCTATGCTGCATATCTGCTCATTCTTTCTCCAAGTGTGTATTGAGGGCTTTCTATGTTGTAGGAGCTGAGGCTCCACTGGTGAGCATGGACAAATTTATCTTGATAGAAAGTCAATAAACATGAACAGATAAGTACACTATCAGGCCCTGTGAAGTGCTAGAAAGGAAAATAAGACCATGTATTTTATATGAACACAATAGTTAAGGAAAACCTTTTCTGTAACATGATGCTAAAAGGGCCTTGAATTTTATGATCTTTATAGATAAAATGGGTAGACATTAGAAAATTTGTGATGNGGGTTGTGGGATATTGCTTCATTTGTAGAATACTCGCTTAACATGCACTACATAAAACTGAATGTGATGTAGCTAGCCTGTAATCCTAGCATTCTTTTAAGTAGAAGCAGAAAGCTCAAAAGTTCAAGGTCATCCACTATTTAGCAAGGTCAAGGCCATCCTGGGTTTCATGAGCCGCCACCCCCCCCATCTCAAAGAAAAAAAATCTGAGATGCCTTGTTTAGAGACAATCTATATGTTCATAACTATGCTTTGAGAAAATTACTTGGTCATAAAATAGTGGNTGTTTTAGGGGTTAAAATAAGGTCTTGGCAGTAGGACTCAGGGATTGATGACAAACAGTGGGAAAATGCTAATACTTTCAGTGCAAAGAAAGCTGGCTTTGAGGAGCTTCTGTGCTATTTTATAAATCAGCGTGGAGGGAAGGATTAGCCTTAGGTATGGAATCAGTGACAGCTTGGTGTGAATTGAGTCCNGAAGAATGGAGAAAGTGGAGTGAGCAGAGTTTAAGTAACCGATACATCTCCAGCTGCCATTGATAACAAAAGAGGGACGCATGGGATCTAGAATCCCTTCATAGTTTCTCAGAGCCAGTTTTACTTTTGTGAATCTGTCCTAAGTAAAGAAATCAAGACTTAAGTCTGACAGGAGTCTGATACTTAGTGGTACTTGCAGGAGGAAGATGGCCAGTAATAGAGATTTGTACTAGCTTCAGTTTCCCTCTGAATTTCATGGAAAGACTGCTGAGCGGAGACTGAAGTGTAGCTTCAAGGACGCATTATGTTGAGTTTCTTTGAAAATAGTGGTTTTTTTTTAATTTAGTAGATTTATTTTTATTTTATATGTATGGATGTTCTGCCTGCATTAATGTCAGCATTGATGAGCAGTGCCCATGGAGGCCAGAAGAGGGTGTCAGATCCTTGGGAACTGGAGTTACAGATGGTTGGGAATGGCCATGTAGATGCTGGGAATCTAATCTGGGACCTCTGGAAGAGCAACAGCCAGTGCTTTTAACTGCTGAGCCATCTCTCCAGTCCCTAGAACAGCTGTTTCTATAGAAACTTAGGGGAGGTGGCTTGTGACCTTGATTTTAGGAAGAGTTTGTTGCCTACCTTTGTCAGTGGGAAAAGACCATGACTGAACAGTTTTTAGACTACATAACTGCAGATTTTCCTTTGTATAGAATGAAAATTTGTTTTCACTTAGCTGAATTTTAATTTGTTAGAGTAAGTGAGCAGGGGTGTCTAGTAGTGAAATGGTGGGGTAGTGGAAATGGAGGGAGCAAGGTGGCAGCAGTTTCAAAGAGTGAGAAGGTTATGAAGTAAGATGACTCAGTAAGAACAAGAAAGAGTGAACTTAGCATTAAAGGAACCGAATTTATCTCAAGTTAAAGAAATAGCAGAGATGAAAAGAAAACCTCTGTAGAGGAAAGAGATGACACTGTGAAGAAGAAAAGACTGCAGATTTGTTTTGTTAGAAGTTTCCTTTTTCTCCCTATTAGGCTGGCATGACTCCTGCTCAAATAGATGTTGAAAAGACTTAATTTTTATAAATTAAGAAATGTCCTTAAAAATGAATATTCTAGGTAGGAAACATTGGGAGTATATTACCCAAATCAAAGTAGAAGGCAGGTGTTTTCTCTTGATTTTTGACAAAATGAAAGATTTTAAAAAGACTTTGACACTTCCGTTGTGTAAAAGAGTGGATTGAATATAGGTTTTCTGTTGGGGACAGAAAGGTGAGGATAGGCCATAGATGAGATTATAAGTAAGACATAACATTATACTTTAAAAGAATGACTTTTTTCAAAGAGTGGAAATTAGCATACCAAAGGTAGTGTCTTGGGTTTCTATTTCTGTGATAAAGNCCATGACCAAAGAGCAGCTAGAGGAGAAAAGGGTTTATTTCATCTTACACTTNGTAGTTCATCTTCATTCAGGGAAGGCAAGGCAGGAACTGTCAAAGTAGAGGAGTGCTGCTTACTGGCTTGCTCAGCCTGCTTCTTAGACCACGAGGCCCATCTGTCCAGGATGGCATCACCGCCANTATACTGGGCCCTCCCACATCAATTGATTAAGAAAATGCCCNACAGACTTGCCTACAGGCAATCTGATGGAGAGACACTTTCCTACTTAAGGGCCTGCCTCTTCCCAGGTGACTTTATTGTGTGTCAAGTTGACAAAAAACTAACCAGGACACACAGAAAAAATGGGGGTGAAGGAAGCAGGCATTAAAGTACAAGACAGAGAAGACATCAGACTTGTTCTGGGATATGAGAAAGGAAGAGTGGCCGTAGCCGTAGACAGTGCTAGTCACACAGGTCAGACCCTATGATAAAAGGTGTCAGGGGTGTTACCAAGTAACATCTACTGCCATTGGGAGGTACTGTTTCTGTTTTGTATACCTTCTAACTTTGCTTTCTTCTTTGTCTTAAATTTTCTTCTGTGCTGTGGGTGTTTTAGTGAAAATCAACTTGAAGTTGATTCTCTGGTGTTAGACTCCTTTACAGAAAAGGTCTGTAAATGCCTGCTTTGTTAAGATTTTCCCTTTGATACCTTCTATTGAAAGGGCGTTCTAGTATCATATTCCACGTTAGAAACTTTAGAGCCAGAAATGAAGCAGCAGCCATAGTTTTTTTTTTTTTTTTTTTTTAAGCAAAAGAAAAATGGTGGTTACTTGAATTGGAAGGAAAATACCTCCATATTATTGTAAGATAAAATACATCATGGTAAATCTTGGCTGAGGTTGGGTAAAGTAGCTCCTGGTGAGAGGAGTTGGGAGGATAGGAGAAGTAGATAACTAAGTGGAGTGGGCTCTGCTTTCTAGAACAGTCTGGCAGTGCTGAGTCTGGTGGGAAGCCTCAGAAAGACTTGTAAGCTGTACACTGATTTTAATCCTTGTGGTCTATTGCTTCCCCACACCTTCTCACCACTCTTAGCCTTTCTAGGATGTGAAATAGCCTCAATTCCAGAAAATCAATCAAACATGGCTGGGTGACCAAATGTGGCAAATTTTTTTCTTTACTAACTTGAGGCTTAGAAATTTTTGTTATAATAATGTTAATTTAACAGTACATTGCCTGCTTGAATATTGACTGGCTTTATTATCTTGGCTGATTTCTGCTTCCTTTGTGGTTTCAGTTGGATTAAAAATGTATACTTCCTGTCTTAGCTATGTTTCATTTCTTTGCTTTCTCACAGCTGCTGTCATCTGTCTTTATGATAGAGGAAGCAATCACTGAGCTTTTTGTTGATGTTTTTAATGGATAGGTTATAGTAAGATCTGGACTCACTAGTATAGCCAGTTTCTCATGAGGCACTTGTTGGGGTGGGGAATGGTTTATACTGTAAAAGGACTAGTTCTACACTATATTGAGTTGTTTGAGTCCTCAGCTACATCTCTAACATTGACTAGACTTTTAGATTTTTATTAGTTGTGTGAATTCGTGCCTGAAAGTTTAGATGGGTTAGTTTAACAGATTGTCTTGTTCAGAGGTGAGCAGATAGATGTCTTACAGGAAGTGGGTGGTTCATTTGTATTTTGGTTACTAGTAGGTGAGTATCACATACTGTCGTTGAAGTGTGCCATAAAGGTGTATTTCATTGCTGTAGCTAGACTGAGCATAGGGCCTAGGAGATCGGAACTAAGAAGAGCTAACCATCAGTTACAGGAATATAAGTGATTTGGCAAACATGGAACATAATAAGTGAGAACTTGTAACCTACTCCTTGCTGGTTAACATGCAATGGAGCTGCTTAGGAAAGTTGTTTGCAGTCCAGTTTTCAGTTAGTAGGAGGAAGAGGTGACTCTAATTGTTTAAAAAAAAAAATGTAGAAATCTCAGGCACACTAAGCAACAACTCTGGTTGTCTTTTTTTCCTTGTTTGCTTCATTTAGAAAGGGTTTTTTTTGCAAAGCTTGGCACTTGGTTGACATAGTGGGGGCTAAATATTCTTCATATAGGTGGGCATGGTTTGTCTTGGGGCCATTAGCAGCCTAGCCTCCCTAGTCTGTATCCATCAGATGCCCATATCATTTTCCCCCAATTTCTTTTTTTTTTTTATGATAACCAAAAATGTTACCATGCATTGTGAGCTGTTGCCTGGAGTGTATGTTCTCTGCCAGTTGAGAACACTGATTTAAAGGATATATATGCATAATATGTTAGTCAGTTTTACGTCATTATAACATTCCTACATAATGAGAGACATAACAAAAGTCCTCTCAGCTTACTGAGAGAACAAATTTGTTTTAGCTGAGCTTCTGGAGGTTTCAGCCCATGGCCAGTTGGCCATGTTGAATTTTGGCCTGTGGTGAGGCTGCAGGTATTGTGTGTGTATTTGTATGAGTCTCGTGAACAAGAGATTCATACCCCAGTCTCCTTTGAGAGTACACATGTGCTCAGTGACCTCAAGCCTCCTATGAGACCCCTACCTCCTGAGAGTTCCATAACCTCCCAGTAGTGCCAATCCAGGGACCAAGCATATAACTCTTGTATCTTTGGAAGATGCTCCAGTTCCAAACTGTAGACATAGCATGGGTCCCTTTTCCTCTAAGCAATGGATTATTTCTTAAGCTTTCTCATCAATTTTCCCTTAGGTAGTACTAAACTAGCTACTGGTAGTTNNTGAATATTACATGTAGAGCACCTTCACAGCTTTTTAGTGGCAAGTTTNAAGTTACTGGAGACACATGAGTGCTTCATTTGTCTGTTCTTGTATCTGTGAACCAGAAGTAATAATATGTCTGCTGCATAAAAAGTTAATGTATAAGATGCTTAGAATGGTTCTGGTCCATAGTAAGTACTATATGTTTTAGGTGTAAAAGGTAGCCTGTAGCACTGACTAATCATTTTGTGCAACTGCCTTCTGGGCAATTCTCATTTGAGAAGTCTTACTGTCTGTCTTCAGTTCATTTCTATTGCTGTAATAAAATACCCTGAAAAAGGCAACTTAGCAGGAAAGGAGTTTATTTTAGCTCACAGTTCCANACTATGGTCCATTATTTGTGGGGAAGTCAAGACAGCAGGAACTTAAAACAGCTAGTCACACCATAGCCATGGTCAAGATTGAAGAAAAATGAACGCATAAATGTTTGCTTGTGCTCAACTCATTCTTTACACTCTTACAGTTCAGGAATCCCCTACCTAGGGAATGGTGCTGTCTGCGGTGGGCTGGGTCTGTATCATTTAAGAGGTCACTTACAGGCCAGCTCTCTTCCCAGCTGACTATTGGTTGTGTCAGGTTGACAGTTAAAGCTTACCATCAACTGTCATATCAAATTCAACACAACTCTTTCTACAACAGTGTGAGTTTGAAGCCAGCTTGGGATACTTGAGACCTTGTCTTATAAGTAAATAAATAAACTTTGTATATGTAAAATTCCCTTCTTCCCATACAATTCCTTAAGCTCTCTCATTTTCCTCATTGGAAGTGCTCCTTGTGATTCTGTCGAGGTTGTGTCCTTGTGATTCTGGTCCACCCACCCAGGTTCAAACTTGCAGTCATTTTGAGTTCTCCTAGTTTCTTTACCTTCTTGAGTATTTATTTATACCACTCTGAAATGTAGCTTTCTTCTTGCTTTTGCTTTTTCCTTACTGATTCTGTCAGTGTTTTACTCCTACTGTGGAAATACCCTTCCAACTGGTACCTTGTCTGCACTTCTTCCAGATCACAAGAAGTATTGATTGGGCTTTAAATACTGCTTATTACTATGTTGTTGGAAAAATGGAACATGGATAGGAAGAAATGGCTTAATGTAACAAATTCTGGTTCTCCTTCACACTAAATTCTGTTTTTTTCTTCAGACTCCACAGCATCTGTCTCACCACAAATACTTACTTTGCCTTGATTCCAGATTAATATTCTTGAAAAATATTTCTATTTGGCTTTCTCTTATTTATACGCCTTAATATGACATTGTTAATCTTTCATAAAATAACTCATCTACTTCTGTCTGTGGTGTCAGGAGCAAAAACGATTAAAATGATTTGCCCACTGTCTCTAAACATGCCATATTTATTTCAAATTAAAACTACAGCAAGTTCTATCCTCCATTGGCCTAGTTTTACTTCACTTTTTAAATGACTTTCTTGTTTACTCTGTTGATTTCTGTTTTCTTTAAATCCAAACTATTTCTTTTTTTGGTTTTTCTAAAAGCATTTTTTGGTAGTTTCTTTTAGTTTTTTCTATTTTTACATGTGTTGATTACTCTAGCTAGATTGTGATAGAGAATGTGTCTTAACTTTTTATCTATCATCCATCATATTTATCTAGGCTGTACCCCTGCCTGAGCCTCTTGAGTTCTGGGGTTGCAAGATAGGGTCTCCACACCTGGTCATATGTATTCTACAGTAGCTCTGAGTACTCACGGGCAAATGGAACCTTTTTTTCCCTTGAGGATGCAGTGAAAGCTTCCCAACACCATTTTGGGGATCTCTGTACCACANGTATGCAGTGCTCACACAGGCCAGAATAAGGCGTCGAGTCCCCGGAACTGANATTCTAGACAGTTGTGAGCACACGTAGGGGCTGGGAATCAAACTCACGTTTTCTGGAAGAGCAGCCAGTGCTCTTAACCACTAAGCTATTTCTCAGCTCCTGGTGGTGGTTTTCTTGAAACAGGGTTGTGATACATTGCTCAGACTGATGTCCAACTCCCAAGCTCAAGTGATCCTTCTGCTTCAGAGGTCTAATGCTGTACTAGAAGCATGTGCCATTGTGCAGCATGANCATAGTTTTAAGGCATGAGCAGGAGTAACCAAGTTAAAAGTTAAAAAGAAAGACATGTCTTATGCAGTAGTTTCTTTGGGACATACAAGACGAGTTTTTGCTTCCTTTTAGTAAATAGGCTCATCTTAACTAAGCTTTACTAGTTATTTGGAACACTTGTTATTTGGGAGATAACGAAAATTTTAGCAAGTTTGTGTAATTCTGAAAGCAAGTTTGTATTGTAGGATTTATTTTATAGATTCTTCACNTCCTGTGATAAGAAGATAGGGAACAGCAGGAGTTCTGTAGCATTGGGGGTAAGATGATATACCTTGGTTCTTTAATTACTGAGATTAAGTGAAGCCTCTTGGATTAAATGCAGGTATGCCGTAAGGAAAAAAATACTTTGCAGAATCTTTGATAATAGACTTTTGAGTTTTGTTCTCAACTGTGCCCTGTTCTCCACCTCTGCTACTGATGGAACCCCAGAGGTCATGCATTCTGGGCAAGTGTTCTGCCACCAAACTCCACCTTAGCTTCTTATTACAGTTCTGATGGCATTTTCTTTTGTTGTTATCCATCTCAAGTGAGAGTCATGGTTCTTCCTAAAAGTCTGTTGTATTTAGAAAAGCTGTCATATTGCATGTTTCCTCAAGCCCAATGTATACAGACTACAGAAGTTCTTTTTCTTTCTCTCTCCTCTCTCTCAAGGCATAGTGTTTCAGGGCTATCATCAGTCATAATGCAGTATGTTAGAGTCTAATAATGCTTAGGTCATAAATGATTCCATTTCTTTATTAGGCTATCACCTAACTGCATTTTCTTTATATACTATACAGCAATAAGGTATTTAGTAGTGAAACTGAATGAAAAACTTGAACCTTTTTTTTCTTTCTTTCTTTTCTTTTGGGGGGAGGTTTTGAGACAGAATTTCTCTGTGTAACAGCGCTAGTTGTCCTGGTACTCAATTTGTAGACCAGGCTTGCCTGGAAATCACAGAGATCTGCCTGCCTCTGCCTCCCAAGTGCTGGGATTAAAGGTGTGCATTACCAGCTCCTGGCTTAATATCTATCTAATTCTATAAGATTACATTTCTGAAATTTAAATAACTATAACAATATAGTTATTGTTATATAAATGTCATTTGTTTGTCTGAACCAATCATTTGTTCTTCCATGAAAAAAGATTAGAGNGTTTTGAGAGGCACAACTCAAATGATNAGGCATATTGGTTATAAATTCTGGCTTGTAAANGGATAGGGAAAGAAACTAACAGATTTACTTTCTAATTGAAAAATAATTTGACTGACTAAATTTGTACACAGGGTTTTATGTTTTTTGCTTCTTAGGATAGTAGCATGGTTTACCAAACTGAAAAGATCTTTGAATTAAGACTGCCTTAATTTGTATTTAAGTTGTTCTGAGTTCAGGTCCCTGACCTTACATACTAGCAGTGTAACCTTAAGCCTCTCTAGCTTTAATTTTGCTGCTAGTGATCATGATAGAAGAATTTCATGAGAAGCTGTAACTTCCTCATGTAAAGTCCAATGTAGTTTTAGATGTGCAAAGAGCCTAGTTTCTGCATTGACTTAATTTTCTGTATTTTTTCTGTATTTTTAATACATTAATATTTAATTTATAAATTTGCTAATATAATCCTTGAAGTAGGTAGGAGCTATTGTGGTATAAATAGTTGTAGGATAATTGAGGGGCGTCTGTAGTGTGCAATGAATATCTTCATTGCATGAGGCTACTATCTTACTTTATTAATATATTTTATACTTTCAAAATGCCTTTATGTAATTATCTTCTAATCTTTAGAACCTGTGAATATCTTACTTGGTGAGAAGAAATTAAGGATTCAGATAGAATTTGCATAGCTAACTGGCAGACTTTAAAGTGCCATTATGTACTGGACCTAGTATAATTGAAAGGACCCATTACTTGTGGAAAAAAGCAAAAAAAGCTAAAATTAGAGATGGCATTCTTTTTTGTCTTTGAAGATGGAAGAGGGCCAGGAGTGAAGGAATTCAGACAGCCACCGGAACCGGAAAAGACAAAAATGCTGATTCTTTACCCTAGAATATTCAGAAGGCAGTGCAGCCATGGTGACACCTTGATTTTAGTGTGCTGGAAATCCTATTGAAGTTCTGATAATGTACGATGTTCTAGGCCATGGATTTATAGTAAGCTGTCNAGCAAGACTAGGAAGTTAAAGCCATATTTTCCTTCATAGAGCATCCCAAAGTTGAAAGTGTTGATTTTGGTCCCAGCAATGTTTAAAAGCACCTATTTCCACACATCCTCACCAGTACTGAAGATTCTATGCATCTCTCCTTGTAAAGCAGACCCTTTAATGTTTTTACTTGTATGATATATAGCAAACCTATCCAGTACTATAGCATATATTAGAATGTGTTCTGTTGGTCAGCATTCTGTTACATATAGACACGAGGATTATCAGTACTTCCAAAACAAATAAGTTCAAAGCACCTGATTAAATTGGATCTTTTGAGGAGCATACAGGATCTTGGTATATAGCCTTGGCTGGCCTGGTTCTCACTCTGTAGCTCATGCTGTCTTTAAATTTGTGGCATTCCTTCTGCCTCAGTGTCTCGTACTAGGATTACAGATAAGAACCACTCCACCTGACTGTAAAACTGGATTCTCTCATAACTTTTAATGTGCTAATATGTGTTGTGAACATCCAGGAAGGAGTTGTTTCTCAAGAGTTTCGTATAAATTGGTGTTTCCTTAGGGAAGAAAATGATTTAATGCTATTATTTAACGTTTGTGTTTCTTATCTTCTTCTTACTATACACTGCTCTTACCATGCCACAGCAGACATTGCCATTCTTAGAACTCTCTGCCTCTTAAATTGTAGATTGAACCATTCTAACCACAGCCCCATCTGCATTAATCTGTTTCTAGTTCAGACTTCCTACACACTGATTTTCCTTCCTTCTTTATTAGTCTTTTTTCTATTCATCCTTATCCTGTCTTGTCTTTTCCTGTCCTTTTCACATCGGTTTGCTATCTTACCAATATCCTCTTTCCCTCATCCCATTGCCCTTCCTCAGTTGTCTAGAAAAATCCAACACTGAGTGATTCTGACAGTCTGCTTCTTCAGGTAACCTGTCATTGAAAAAGTCTTCTTTACTGGCTAACTGTCAACTAGTGCAGTCTTCTCTGTGTATTTTCCCTTAGCTGGCTTGCCTAATTCTTTATAGTAATTATTTTACACTTTCTCTATTTCTTGAAGGGAGGTAGATAGGTTTTGAGGTTTTCAATAATAATGATACTGCTATATTGCTGTGTTTTGTCAAGTTACACAAAACAGATTGCATTCATTCAAACTAAATGAAAGTTAAAATTCAATTTCTCTGTCTCATTAATACATCAAGAGATAATATGGGTATTGTACAGCCCAAGTCTAGACCAGTGGTATAGGATATTATTGTATAAAAGTCAATTCAAGGAATAGAATATATTTAAGGCTTTTTTTAAAATCCTGTAGTCTTTTTTTCTTTTTCTATAGTGCTTTGGCACTACACATACTTTAAAAATTTTCACTGACAAAACAAGTCCTACAAAATAGACATTATTAATCTTCACTTTTTGGGGGTGAGGATAGGATCTCATTGTAGTACAGGCTGGCTTCATACTTGCTATGTAGTTATGTAACTGAGGGATAACTTTGAATTTTCAGTCTTCCCTTTACTTCTTAAGTGCTGAGATTAACAGACTTAAGACAAACCACACTTGGTTTTTTAGTAGTGAAGGGTTTGGGGTGAGGACATGGCTGGGATCAAACTCAGGATTTTATGCATGCTAGGCAATAACTATACCTTATGAGCCGTGTCCCTTAGTCCCTGGAGGTTAAATTTGTTTAATTTGAACTTTAAAGATGTGTGCTTACGTCATTCGAGCTAAGTATGTTAAACAATTTGGGTGTAAAAAAATCTGTTTGGGGGGGGGCTGGAGAGATGGATCACCAGTTAAAAATACTAACTGCTCTTCCAGAGGACTCTGGTTTGATTCCTAATACCCACATGGCAGCTTAATGGTCTATAACTCAAATCCCCTGTCTCTTATACACATCTAGATGTGTATAAGAGACAGGTGGTAATACAGAGCATAAGGAGTTTCCCACAAAGGATTTTTATTAAGTGTTTAAAAAGCCTTTTGTGTGAAATTATATGTATCACCTTGATGTTTAAATGTACAGTTTTTTGTTTGTTTGTTTAGATAGGATTTCTCTATGTAGCCATGGCTGTCCTGGAACTCACTCTGTAAACTAGGCTTTCCTCAAACTCAGAGATCNNCCTGCCTCTGCTTCCTGAGCGCTGGGATTAAAGGTGTGCGCCGCCACCACGCCTGGCTATCCAATTGTTATCTTCAGTTTTAGTTGTCTTAATTTGCTATATATTGCTTTGATAAACAACATGACCAAAAGCAACTTGGTTGGGAAGGAAAGGCTTTATTTAGTTTACCTTTTATGATGAGCCAAGGCAGAAACCTGGAGACAGAAACTAAAGCAGGTACCATGGAGGAATGCTGCTTACTGGCTTGCTTTCCATAGCTTACTCAGCCTGCCCAGGAGCAGCACAGCCCACAGTGGGCTGGGCCCTCCCTACATCAGTCATTAATCAAGAAAATGTTCCATAGACCTACAGACCAACCTAAGGGAGGCATTTTCTCAATTGCAGTTTCTTCTTCCCAGATGACCCTGGCTTGTCAAGTTCTAAACAGGACAGTAGTCATCCAACACATTTATTCAAGGAGAACTATATTAAAAAGCACTTCCCTAAAGAGAAATTTGAGTATGAATTATACTTTTAACTTGCAAAAGAGTCAGTGTGGAGTTCATGAAGGAGTGTAGAAACAGAATTGGAAGGTAAGTTGTTGGCATATTGGATGAAAGGCTTTATATGCTTCTGGATTGTAAATTGGTGTGTTTTAAATTGGCATGGTAAATTTTGAGAACTCTGCAAAAGAAGTCATGACATAGAGATGAGAGCCTGTATCAAGATTGTTGGGATAATGGGAATCATTACTGAGAGATTTTGCAAGGATGCAATCAGTGGGTTTTAATAACTGGTTAGATATGAAGAATGAAGGAGAGGTAAAGAGAAGTTGGCNAGAGAAAAGGGATAGTGCTTTTTATGGACATAGGGAAAAAAGGTATGGATATTGAATAGAATACTTAATGGATCAGTTTTGGTGAGATACCAAATAGGCAATTAAAATGTTACTGTATGGGGCTGGAGAGATGGCTTGGTGGTTAAAAGCACTGGCTGCTCTTCCAGAGGACTGGGGTTCAATCCCAGAACTCACATGGTGATTTACAACTGTCTGTAATGTCAGTTCCCCATCACCCAATGTTCTGACAACCCAACATTCTTATCTGATTTTTATGAGCACCAGGCATGCACATTGTACACAGACNTATGTGTAGACAAAACACCCATCCACGTCACATAAATAAAAAATATATATAAAATAAAATGAAATCATAGCATAGNCTGATTGTAAATAATTTTCAATTATGGTATAAGATCTTAGTATACAACAGCTAGAAGGAATCACAGAACCTCTGCCAGCTCCACATCTATGGATTCAGCCAACCCTGCATCAAATACATTCAGGAAAAAACAAATCAACTCCCCTGCCCCCCCCCAAAAAAAAAACACCCTTGGGCCTGGGAGGGAAGGGTAGCTGCATGATAGCGTTCATATGCGTGAAGCCCTTAGTTCAGTTCCCAGCAATAGCAGTAAAACTGCGTCTATATTAAATATTTATGGATTTTTTTCCCTCTTGTCATTCTCTAAACTNTATAGTACCTCGACTGTTAATTTACTAAGCATTTACCTTGTATTAGGTATTAGAAATAATTCAGAGATGATTTACAGTATATAGAAAGATGTGTGTAATTACATACAACTATAGTATATTTTCTGTAAGAGCTGAAGCATCTGTGTATATTGGTAAGTCCAGGAACTAATTCCCTGTGAATATCAAGGGATAGTTGTGTAGGGTATCAGGGCCAGAACGGGCATTAAATGATAAAAGTTAACTTCAAACTTCAATCTTTTTTCTTTTTTCCTTCCTTGCTTCTTTTTTTTGAGGCCAAGTGTCCTAGAATCTAGGCTGTCTTCAAGCTATGTAGCTGAGATTAACTTTGAATTTCAGATCTTTGCCTCCTGAGAACTGGGGTTATAGAGAACTAGAATTGCAGACCTCTACTGCCTCACCTGGTTTTTGAGTTTTGGGGAATTGAACTCAGAGCTTTTGTGTATGCTAGACAAGCACCATACCAGCTGAGGAACATCTCCAGCAACTGGGTTATTTACTCAATTCAACTTCTGTTCTTAATGACTTTTAGTGATCTATTGTTGCAAATGTATGTGAATTAAATAAAACTAGAACATCAGGGGGAAAAAGGGTAATACTATGTTGCTACCACTACTGTTAACACCTCCCAGTCATTTATATGAATCAAGAATTTGCATTTATAAATGCAGTTTAATTAAAATAAGCATTATGTTTAGACACAACACAGACTACTTAATTTTCCTCTGCTATCATATCACAAGATGCCAGCCACATTGTGTCTTCTAATCCAGTTCAGTCATTTATAAACAACAGAGATTTATTCCTCCCTGATTTGGAGTGTGAAGTACATTCTGGGTATTGGCATGGGGTCTGTGAGCATTCTCTTTGGCCCCTTTATAAGGCACTAGTCCCATTCTTAAGGGTGTAGCCTTCNTATGGTATTCATTTCCAAGAGTCAGCACTTCTTAATATTGTTAAATTGGAGTTTAAGTTTCAGCATGCATTTGGGAGGAGACAGAACATTTAAACCAAAGCTAGTAGTTAAAAGTTACTCCATTTACTTCTAAATTTTCTTTGAGAAATTNTATAGTAAATCTGCAATCTATTTTGAATCAATTTTGTATATGTTGTGATACATTACTTGAGGTTGTTTTCTAGTTAAAATTTTTCATCCAGTTGTTAATAGCATCATTTGTTGATAAATTTTTTTCTCCTTTTAGTTTTTTTCTCCTTTAAGTTGGTACTTTTGTCAAAAGTTGGCTCTATAGAAAAACACGTTTACATACACATATACATAAGTGTCTTAGTGCTTTATTTGCTATGGAGAGACACCATGACCACAGCAACTCTTATGAAAAAAAAGCATTAATTGGGGCTTGCTTACAGTTTCAGAGGTTTACCATTACCAGGGCCAGAAGCATGGTGGCATGTAGGCAGACAGCGTGCTGGATAGGTAACTTAAGAGTTCTACATCTCAATCCACAGGCAGCAGGAAGAGAGCCACTGGGCCTGTGGTGGGCTTCTGAAAACTCAAAGCCCACCCCCAGTGACGCACTTCCTCCCACAAGCCCACATCTACCCCAACAAAGTCACTCCTAATCCTTCTAAGTAGTGCCACTTCCAGATGCCTAAGCATTCAAATATAGAAGAAGCCTGTGGGGGCCATTCTTATTCAGACCACCACAATAAGTACATCAGAAGATGTGTGTTTCTGGCTCTTGATCTGTGTATCTCCCCTCACATTCCNTTGCTCTTACCATAGCTCTTTAGTAGATGTTTGTTTTGTTTTTTCTGAGACAGGGTTTCTCTGTGTAGCTCTAGCTATCCTGGAACTCTCTCAGTAGACCAGGCTGGCCTTGAACTCAGAGATCCACATGCCTCTGCGTTCTGAGTGCTGGGATTAAAGGCATGAGCCACCTCTGCCCAGCTTTAGTAGGTTTTGAAATCAGGTAACATACAAATTCCCAAACATTAGTCATTTGGAAAACTGTTACCATTATAAATGCTTGTGTTTCCAGATAAACATGAAAATCACCTCCAATTTCCACAAAAATCATATGCTGGGGTTTTTATTGAAATTGCATTATAACTATAGATCATTTGAGGGGTAATTATAAGTGTTTCCAAAGAAATGACTTTTGGTTCTCACTTACTTTGTTTTTCTTCACATTGTTTTCTTCATTTCTTTTGATTTGAATGAAGTGTATCCCTTTGTCCAGCTTCTTACAGTGGATGCTTAGATGAGTGCTTTTAGACCTTTCTCTTCTGTATAGACACTCAGAGCTCTGAATACCTCCCTGCTGCCTTTGCTGCATGCTACATATTATACACATTTCCATTTNCATTTGGTTTAAAACATTTTTAAATATTTCTTGAAATTGCTCCTTTGATTTCTGATTCTTTAGAAATAAATTCTTTATTTAGATATTTGAAGAATTTGACAAACATTTCTTTTTTTTTTCTTTTGGTTTTTCGAGACAGGGTTTCTCTGTGTAGCTTTGGTGCCTTTCCTGGAACTCACTTGGTAGCCCAGGCTGGCCTCGAACTCACAGAGATCCGCCTGCCTCTGCCTCCCAAGTGCTGGGATTAAAGGCGTGCGCCACCACCGCCTGGCCTTATTTCTAAGTTTCTGACACCTGGATAAGCCTCTCTGAAGACGCAGCAATCCAAATTAGACCGAATTAGTTAAGTCCAGNTTTAATGGGCAAAAAATGTTCCCAGGTGATTTCCTGGCCCCTCAGAGAGGAGACCAGGAGGACAGACTGGAGAAACCATGAGTCTAGTTTCCAGGATGCCGCTTAAATAACCTGAGGGAGTGGTCTTGAGCCTCTCTGGGGAGGAGCTGTGTTTGGCAGGCTTTGAATGGGCGGGTTCAGCAGCATGTAGCCCACTGACGTGCTGCTGCAGGGCCACACACAGGCCAGGAGCCCTGGTGGCTGGAGGTGTGGGTGGCACTGGGGCGGAGCCTGAGCTGTGGAAGAAGTGGGACTGGCGATAGGGCATCAGGCTGGAGTATGGCCCAGCAGCTGGGTCCAGAAGTGGACCCACTGGCTAGGAAGCGGAGCCGCCAGTGGCCAGTGGGTGGACATTGCGTGGTGGCCGGGAGCTGCCCACTCAGGACGCCAGGGGCTGAGGTGGAGCTCCTACCAAACATTTATGTGTTAGTATAAAATGTTATAATAATATACTTTCATTTACTACTCCTTTCCCGTTTTCTTCGTGTGTGTGTGTGTGTGTGTGTGTGTGTGTGTGTGTGTGTGTTGTCTGTCTGTCTTTGGAGACAGTATCTCATGTTGCCCTTGCTGACCTCAGTATGCTTCAGCCTCCAAAGTCCTAGGATTAAAGGTATACACCATCATGCCTGACCTCATTACTCTCCCCTTCTTTTTGACTTGTACTGTTGTCAAACATCTATATTTGTTTTAATCTCTATAATTAGTATTTTTTGCTTAAAGTAGACCATAATATTTTTAAAAATTTAAAGCCAGAAGTAAAATGCTATTTCATATTTACTCATGGTCTATTATTTGTTGAAATGGTCACCTCTTTGCTTAGTTTCATGTTTCCCTTTGGTATGTTCTTTCATCCTGAAAAGCTTTTGTTTTAATACTCTTTGTGGGTATTGATCTGTTGCCATAAGTTCTTAGTTCTTGTACTTCTGAAAATGTTATTTATTTTCCCTTTGATTTTGAAAGGTATTTTTCCTGGATATAAAATTAAATTGGTTGAAGTTTTCTTCTTTTTTCTGCACTTTGAAAATGATGCCTCTCACTTGCCTATTTCCTAATAGGAATTCAGCCATGGTTCTTACCTTTATTATTTCTTACAGAGTATGTTTTTATTTTCTTTGTTTNCTTTTAAGGTTTTCTTCTATTAAAATGACTCCATAGGTTTTCTTCTGTGGTTGAACAATTGCAGTTTATTGAGTATTTTAATCTTTGAGTATCAGTTTTGAGAAATACTTGATCTTTGCAGGAAAATTGAAAATCTGAATTTTGATAATATTTGAATAACAAACACAAGTTTATGTTCTGTTTGACCTTTATGTATTAGGATACTACTAAAGAAAGTGA
>LZPO01107546.1:856405-867005 GCA_001675575.1 Neotoma lepida
CAGGGTTTCTCTGTGTAGCTTTGGCGCCTTTCCTGGAACTCACTCGGTAGCCCAGGCTGGCCTCGAACTCACAGAGATCCGCCTGCCTCTGCCTCCCGAGTGCTGGGATTAAAGGCATGCGCCACCACCGCCTGGCTGGAACCATGCTTTTTAACCACTACCTTCTATTACCTGCTTCTTTGTTGATCTGTTTATATGTTCTATATTACATCACTAGCAAGGACTGTTACCTGNTTTATTAGTGTATATTCCTTCCTTAATGCAGTGTCTCTCATTTAAAAATGACCAAGTACTGTTCAGTGACTAAATGAAAACCAAAAAACCTGACCTCTGCTGATCTTAGAATTTAAACATTGTTCATGCCACCTGTACCTGTGGTTTAAGTGCTTTTATGTGATTTTCTATTGGTTAAGAAGAGTCCATCTGTTGATGGGCGGTGGTGGCACACACCTTTAATCCCAGCACTCTGGAGGCAGAGGCAGACTGATATCAGTGAGTTTGAAGCCATCCTGGTCTATAGAGTGAGTTCTAGGACAGCCTGGGCTATTGACACAAAGAAACCTTGTCTCAAAAACAAANAAACAAAAAGAGTCCATCTGTTTTGATGTTATATATACCAGGGCAGTCTCACTCTGCAGATCCCTGCTTGGAAACTGGTGTCACACTATTCTGTAGAGATCACTCAGCTTGTAAACAGTGAAGCACTTGAGAGCAACGTTTAGAGTCTAAAACCAAAACCTGTTAGAAATATATACAAAACAACATTTAAAGATGTTTTAAGAAACTAATATAAAAAGAAGAAAAACTTTGTTATTTTTTCTTTGCTTTTTTACATTAAGTCATTTCAAATTTTTACAAGCTTTTCCCCAGGGGCATTCTCTATTTTTTGTGTTAACTCATATTTTCCTCCTCTCCTCTATCTAGAGTGTCTTAAACCATTCTACCTTGTGAGAAATTGGATGTTCTTGCAGATAGTCATTGTGGGAGAAAACGTTTCATTTAAGTCCCAGATGAGGACCGAAAACTTGAAATCAGAGGAGCATCTGAAATCAAGTAATATTAGGTAGGATAAAAATTACAAGGGATTTCTGCATTGTTATTAATTTCCAAGGTGTATATTAAGTTTTTCATATTCAATGGACATTGCGGAAAGAATTTGAGACTTCCTGAAGGATGGGGAAAGGATATGCTAAAGATTCTATTTTTGCTTATGTGGCTCTGTGAGAAATTAAACTAAGTTTATTTTGGCATTAACATTGATATCTCATGGTCTAAGAAAACTTTTTTAAAAATGTACTGAAATACATTTCAGGAAGAATTTTTATGTTTAGATATAAAGTGAGTATTTATAAGCCCGAGACATGTGATTCATCTTTTTCATTTGAAAATTTTCCTTTATTTTTATCTTATGTATATGGGTGTTTTGCCTGCATGTGTGTATATGTGTCACAAGCATGCAGTATGCAGAGTCCAGAAGAGGGTGTTGGATACCCTGGGACTGGAATTAGAAATGTGTGAGCCACCATGTCAGTGCTGAGAAATGAACCTGGGTGGGAGAATAGCCAGTGCTTTTAACTGCTGAGCTGTCTTTCAGCTTCCTGAGATTTGTCTTATAAATTATTTTTTTAGAGTCAAAGAAAATTTCTTTTACATATTTAGGGATTTTATTTGAATGCAGAAAACATCAGTTCTGGGTTCTATATGTCAGCATGGNTGCAATTAAAGGTCATAAAGACCTTGAGAGTTTTGTGATAATGTAGTACAGAAGACCTCTTCTACATGACTAGTTTGTAACTTGCTGTAGCATCTTAAAAATGACATAGCACATCTAATTACTCTCAGAGATGTGGTTTTACACTTAGAGGTGATGGTTGCCTCTATAAGTTGATACCATGATTGATGGTGACATTTGTAGCTATTTCATTTCAGAAAACCTCCTTCATTTTTATAAGGTTCATGAGCTCTGGTTCTGGAATTACATTGCAAGGTGGAATCGGAGCTCTGCTACTTTCTAATCCTGTGACANTGAGAAAATTATTTCATCCCTCTGTCCCTGTTTCCTCATCAACAAAATGTGCACATTACTACTTACCTGATAGAATGACAGAAATGTAAAGTTCTTCGCTTGTTTTCAGTGCTGAGAGTCAAGCATGGACTATTGGACATGGCTCAGCAAGCATTCTACCATTGCACTACATCCCTACCTCCCCTGTTTTGTTTTGTTTTAAAGTAGAGTCTTGTTATGTAGCTAGGGCTAGCCATGAACTTACTGTGTTGCCCAGGAATGACCCCATACTTTCAGTCCTACTGCCTCTTTCTCGGGACTACTGGTGTGTTACGGGCCTGGACCTCTGTGCTGGGTGGAATGTAAAGGTTTTGTAATAGATGAAAGCATGACAAGAAGACCTAGCAAGTAATATATTATTTCAAGTGATGTTATTAGTCTATTAATTTTTAACTGATGGATTTGGACTCTGTTGTCAGTATAGCGTTTCAGTCATTTATTACTTGCTTCCTATGTTATCAAGTCTCAAGTTTTTAAATATTACTTTGAAATAGTCAGATATAATCATAACTGATGTTTAGAGAGAAATGACAAAAACATCCTGACTCAGTTCTTTTGTGTTCTCTGTGTCTGCAACTGATGTTATTTTCTATTCATATTAAAAATATATTAGTTTTATTTTTCCTGTTCCTATGAGAACATAGTTTTATGGCATCTAAAGAGCTTATCTTTCTGTCCTTAAGCATTCTGTGGAGGTAAAGAACTAGGGTTTTTGACTGCCACTTTGATCCATTGTGTTCTTTCAGAGGAAATCCCAGGAAGCAGTAGGGGAAGGGACACTTGATTACAGTTAGGATCCAAATTAGCACATAGTTTGGTGGTCACCGATTGTCTTTCTTTGAGATGTCACTTAACGTGCTTTGTCTTATTTATTCTTCATAACTGTCATCTCTAAATGCCTGCCTGTACACTTCAGGGTTCTTAAGTACCCACTGTCCAAGCCAACTACCTGGAGTGATGTTAGACTCTTTGTCTGGATTGTCTCCCCTTTCATAGTTTAACTTTGAAGGGTTCTTGGAAANGAGTTCTTCTACTTAGCAGTATTAACACTGTCTCATTTCTAGTCTTGACCTTTATCTATGCTTCATACATCTGGTGTCATTTTCCCGTGTGTATTATGTGCCCTGTATGCATGCAGTGCCCACAGATGCAAAGTAACCTAATAGTGCTGCTATACTCTTCTTGTGAATTCAACATTGATTTCCTATTACGAGAATGAATTTGAACACAGCATGCAAGTCTTCTCATAATCTGCTACCTTCCTTGGTTCTCCAACATCATCTGTAACTTTTGACTTTGAACTTTGTCTGTTTTACTGTTTTGTCTTTTGCTCTCATCCTTGAAATTCCTAGATTCAGAAACTACCTACACGTACTCAAAGAATATAGGTCATAGAGTGAATGAATGTATGTATAGTATAGAGAAGTGGTTTCGAACCTTCCGAATGCTGCAACCCTTTAACCCAGTTCCTCATGTTGTGTGACTCCCCCACACCATAGAATTATTTCATTGCTACTTCGTAACTGTATTTTTGCAACTGTTATGAATCGTAATGTAAATCTCTGATATGCAAGATATCTGATATGTGACCCTGTGAAAGGGTCATTCAATCCCAAAAGGGGTCGCGACCCACAGGTTGAGAGATGCTGGTGTAGAGCATTGGCATGCACAAATATTTTATACATAGAGAAAGCAAATTCATATTGTCGTTAACCTGAACTGAGCAAAACTTTTAGTAACAGCATCTTCCATAAAGTTTCTTCTGAATAACAGTCAGCAGTACAACAATAATTTATTTTTCTCCAGTTAATTTATTATTAGAAAACTTGCTGTCTGGAGAGCTATATATTTATGTATTTCTGTGTGTTCATAAGTACATACTCACCTTACAGTATTTGGCTTACTATTTGGCATAATTAATTATGATTTGGTTTTTATGTTTATGACTATAATAGGTGAATATTGTAATTATCCAAAATTGTTCCTTAGAACTATATGTTGAACAAGTGAANAAAATAATTTAAAAACCAAAGAGCCAAAAATTTGGCTCTTGCTTGGTAGGGGAAGAAAAAAAGAAACCCAACTACTCTAGCCACTTCTCCCAAAATAAAAGAGAATAGCTTAACGTTTGTGTGTTTTGTTTTGATAGCTATGAATTTAGAATGGTTTCTGATTTTTTTTTTTTAAAACGGAGAAAGTGGGTCTGAGGTTCAAATAGAAAAGTCTTTATTTTATATGTCCCAGTGCTATGGGCTATTACTGTCGTATGTTTTAGCTTTAATTTCTTAGTCTCAGAAGAGCTTAGCTGTAGTGATTAGAAACTAAAACTCTGAAGCCAGTTGCTGAGTTCAAGTACTCCTTCTAACTCTGTGACCATGGGCTTGTTACTTAACCTCTGTCTCTATGCTTGTGTTTGCTTCAGGTATAAAATGGAGACAGTAACAGCACATAGTTGACATTAAAGGATTACTCACACAAGGCCCTTAGAACAGTGCCTAGCAATGGTGTTATAGTATTGGCTCTTGTAGTAGTTAGTGCCTGGATTAAATGCATTAACTATATTTATAGATCTTGATTCTGTTATCTCCATGTGAATTGTTTCAGATTGTAGCTTCCAATGTATTTATCATTGATCCACCCATTTTTTCAGCCTTTTAATGTCACTCTTTTCCCTTTTTTTTTCTTTTTTTGTTTTAACAGACATAGTTTATTTCTCTTAATGAATAACTAAGAGCTACTGGGTGTGGTAGCATACTTGTAGTCCCAGCACTTTGAGGAAACTAAGGCAGGATGGCCATGGAAGTTCAAGGCTGGCTGGTACTATATAGCAAAATAAGCAAAACAAACTAAAAGCCCAAAGACAATATATATAATATTTTGAAAGTTTTATAACTATCTAACTGTGCTGTTTTAATGAAGAGTACAGTGATTTAATTTTTAGGTTCTTGGTATTTTCATTCCTTTCACTAATTCCTTTAGTTTAAAATAAGAGCAAACACACCTCACCATTGCTCACATAATTCTTCTGAGGAGAACATTAAGACTTGTCACATCCGGACAGATGGCACTGTAGAGGCAGATGTATCCTGTAAGCGACAAAGACAGCTTGTTCCACAAAAACTTCCAGCCCAGCCAAGGAGGTGTGTGTGTGTGTGTGTGTGTGTGTGTGTGTGTGTGTGTAGGTGTAGTGAGGCTCTGGGATTTTGTTGTTGTTGTTTGTGTTTGTTTTTGTTTTTTTTTAAAGATGCTTGTATCTGTATGAGCATTGACTATAAACTAATACTAATTTGTTGAAGTTCTTTATCAAGAATTGTTGGAATATAGTTTGTTTTTTGTTTTTGTTTTCCTTTAGAAGAAAAACTTAAAATTTCATAGACTGGAGAGTATTCCATTTTGGGAAAAAGACAGGGCAGCTGTGACTGGTAGGGGAGGGTGTGTGTTGTTTTCTCAAGTTGTGTGACCTTGGATTCTTAAAGTCATATGCTAGTGGCCTTGTAAAGATTTTTTTAAATGGTGAAAGTTAAGACCTAAAGTGATCAGGGAATCTGGACTATGTGGATGATGAAATTTGGTATGTAACATTCAGTACTAAGCATAGCTATCTAGTGAGTATTGTTCATTTGTATTGATAGTTCTTTTGTGTTAGCCCCGTCCCCATTGTCTCTTCAAAAGCTTTACACACACACACACACACACACACTCACTCACTCACACTCACTCACTCACACTCACATCACATTCTCTTTTGCACGCACAGGCAAGGAATGGATATCTTTAAAGACTACAAGAATAAAAGGATTATTTTATATTTTACTGAAGTTAAAATTTACAATCATTGGGACTGGAGTTGTAAGAACACTGGCTTCTTGTCAGAGGATGCTTGTTCCACTTCCACCTGTATGACAGCTCATGGCCTTCTGTAACTGAATTCTTGAAATACCTCTTTTGGTTTCTGCTGGCACCAGGCACACAAGTGGTGCACAGATGTTACTGTGATAAACACCATGACCAAAAGCAACTTGGGGAGGAAAGGGTTTATTTCACTTAGACTTCAGTAATAGTCCATCACGAAGGGAAGTCAGGGCATTGTCTTGTTTGCTTAATCGGCTCACTTTCTTATACAACTCAAGACTACTTGCCCAGTGGGAGCACCTTCCCCAGAGAGCTGGGCCCTCCCACATAATTAATCAGTCAAGCAAATGCCCTGTAGGCTTGTCCACAGGCCAGTCTGGTGAGGTCATTTTCTCAGTTGCAGTTCCTTCTTCTCAAATGACTCTAACTTGTGTCAAGTTGACAAAAACCGGGACCCATGCAAAACACCCGTTCACATGAAATAAAAACAATTTTTAAAAATTTATAATTACTATAAAATACTTAATCAATTATGTAAAATAGTGTTTTCTGTAAAATGTTTAGTACCTTAATATTCTAGTTTTTGTTCCAGTTTAGTTCTTTTGAAATGGAAATGTCATGTTGTAATAATGTTTAATTTTCTTATGTTAGTTGCCATGTAATCACACATACAGAGAATACAATGTGATGTTTGTTTGAATGCATGTATTCATTTGCTTTTGATCCAGCCTCAGGATCTTTGGCATATTCTTCACCCAGTGTATTTATCACTTCTTTGTGGAGATAACATTCAAAATCTACTGCTCTGGCTGTTAAGNTTAGATAGTCAACATGTATTGTTAACTATAATCATTCTTTTATGTAAGAGAATACCGGAACCTTGTGGGAGAGCATGTTGTAGAGTTCCAGCTAAGCAATATGCTAGTCGAAAAGGGATTCTAATGGTATATATTTTTAAAAGCTGTGATACCACTTTCTATAAAGTGACTTTGGTAGCCAAAGGATTTCCTTGCCCCAGATGTGTTTCCCAAGGAAGTGTAGTGCTCTGACTCAGACACNGAGCATAAGTGGTTGTTAGCCAGTAAAAGGAGGTGGTGTTCTTAGTCCAGGGACTCTCTTTTTCAAAAGTCCAGTGACAGACCACTAGATTAAGGAGAGAAGAGTAGTGAAAGCTAAGAGTTCAGAGACTCCAGAATTTGTCACTAAAGACTTTGTAGTGGAAATCACTAAATCACTAAGTTCAGGTGGATAGTTGGTAAGATCAGAAATATCTTTGGCAGTAGTTCATATGAGGAATGGGTATAACATGGGATGGTGGCTAAAGAGGTAATGCAGTGAAAGTTCACTAGGTATGTAGAGGGCAGCATTTCTCTGGAATCGGTAGGTAGTAAGGCTTTGGAAGAAGGTGGACATGAAGGACTTCTGGGGGGTTGGTTACCTTCCACAGCTCGAAAGCCTTGATAAAGCTACCAAGATGAAAGCACTCACAAGAGAGTGAAGTATGGACTTAAGGATGGACCGTGAGGTCGGTTTAGGACCTCTCCAATACAGACAGTTCTTGAATTTCAGAGGGGAGTACTAGGTTTTTAAAAATGTATGGGAAATTTGAACATGTTTGGATGCCAAAGAGGTGGAAAGATCCAATAGCAAGGGAACTCTCAAGATTGTCATGAAGAAGAAAGAAAAACCAAGTCCTGATGAAATGCTAGGAGAGCATCCCACTCAAATGAACTTTGATCTCCTAAGGAGAGGTCTCTGTAAATGCAGTCAATGCCAGTCGTGGGGATTGTTTTCCCAGAGCAAGGCTAGGCAGCTTCCACTTGCCAGTGGGAAAAGGGATAGAACAGCTGGAGAGGAGTGGAAATTTGAAATGTTTGTGGTAACTGGTAAATTGAAAACAAACTAGTCTTCAAGGCATTGGGAGAAAATTTGTAATATATTATCTTAGCAGATATAATGGATTTGGAGAAGAAACTAAACTCTTTTGGGGAAGTTACCAATTTAATCTGTGAAGTAATTTGTAAGTTGTGACATCAGTTTGTCAAGACCCAGTGCTACACTGGATGTTAGAGGAGGGCATAAATTTCCCAGCCATACAGCTTTATTGTAATGCATTGTTTCACTTGATAATTCAATGTAATTATATTAATTTGACTTGGTTTGTTTTTAACTAATTTTTTTTTCTTATCTAGGCAGGCAGAAGTCCTGAAGGCTGAAATGACAGGTATTGGCTATCTTAATTCTTTTTTAGTACTTATTTTATTCTGTTAAGTTAATGGAAGAAAATTCCCTTTTTTATATTAGATGTAGTACCAAACCCTGTACTGGTTGCCAAGAGCAATAATAACTGCTTTTAATGTTTATTAGTCTTATACTTTGGGTTTTTCCTTAAATACGTCTCAGGAGTTTAGTGTAATATATGCTACATTTGAATTGCTGTTAGTGCATATAATTATTTAATTTTATGAATCTTTTATTAATATATAAATTAATTCACACTCCATTGTAACTATATAAAGCTATGTTTGGTTAATATTTTCCTAGGAAAATGCTCTTTTCAATGTATAGTGACTCAAACCTGAGTAGTAGGTAAGCCTTCAGGAAAAATGTTTACAGAGAAACTGAACTAAAACTGTGAAATTCAGTGAGCTGCCTTTTCTCATAAATCTTTTCTGCTCTGAGTAATAGCTAAAGCCCTTTGGGAAGAATTTTGGACTTAGCTGCTGAAATAAACAGATAATTCAAAGCTAGTGGTCAGCAGGTCCTTCATAACAGTATGTGTTATCCTAGCCTGTCAGAGAGATACATGATAATAGATAGTATTCTAGTTTGGGAGGGATTTAGTTGTGTGATTAGCCAATGAAGAATTCAGCTAATGTTGACTGATAACCAGCATTCTGGCCAAGACTTAAAATTGAAGAGGGGAAGAGGGAATATACTAACTACTAGGGAGGTCGTATTTCTTCAGCTTTGACAGTTACAGGTTATTGTTTATGAGGAACCTGGTTATTGTGTCATAAGGAACAAGACAAAAGAGGANCAGGGCTTACAGTATATTATTCACTGCTATTCTTCCTATTAACACATTTTTGTGGTCATCACCCACATTGTGTGATACCAGTGTCAGAATTATATTCTTGAATTGGCATTAAAAGTGCTATCTGTAAAAAAANGGNGGGGGCTATCTGTATCATGTGTGTGGAACAACATGAAGCTGCATATATATACCATATACTTTCCCCAAAGCGTTTACGTTTCCTCATTTGAATGACCTCTGCAGTCCCCTAAAGCCCATGTGGCACATACCTGTAATCCCAGCACATTCGAAGTGAAGGTAGGAGGAGCACTAGCTCAAGGCTAGCCTCAGCTACGCAGTGAGATTCTGTCTGCAAACAAAGGAACAAACACACACTCTATAAGACCCAATTCTTACTAGCCACAAACCTCTATATTAATTCAGATATCCAGGGCCTTCTCTTGGCTGAGTAAGGTGGTGGTGGCTTATAGATACTAATGGCCAACCTAAAGAGGTNTGGAAATTGTGGCAATATGTANCAGCAAACTCCTAGATAAAATTAAATTGCTTAACTGGATATTGGAAATTTGTAATTGAAAAGTTCATTAAGTAGTTCTACTGAGACAGCTTACTGTCAGCATTTGAACTGTTCAAACCCTACAGGACTTTGGCAGAAAATATGGCCCCAGTTCTTAAATATATAATCAGAGCCTGACTTCCTAATTTTATTGTGTACACAATTACTCTTCTGGCCTTTTGAGCAGTTTAATACCAGGGTTCTGCCTTTCTTTACCTTAAATAGCTATAGTATAGACTGATCACAGAAGTACCTTGGATGACTATGTCCCATNCATGAAAATAATTCTCATTGTTACATTTGGGTACTGTAATAGAGTAGGAATAATCCANGCATCTGCTGGATGGTGAGCTGATAGGAGAATTTTGTGAGGACCCTTGTAGGAATTATTTAAAATAAAATGAGAAACATGATTTGAATGGAGATAAACAAACAATTTGATATAAATCCATTATTTCAAATGGAGTGACTTACGAGATATATGACCTGTTGTGACATGAACAGGCAGAAATCTAAACCAAAAGCAAAGAGTGAATGAATCATTTTTTAATGGCCATTTTAATTTCATAATGTTATTTTAAAGCNGAAAAACAGAGGTGGAGGAAATGGGTCAGCACACAGGAGTTCTTGTTGNATGAGCATGGGAACTGGAGTTGAGATTCCAGCAACCATGTAAAATCATTCTGGGCATACCTGTAACCCCATCGTTAAGGAATGGGGAAGGTGGAGACAGGAAGATCACTGGGACTTTCTGACACCCTCACTGAAAAATCTGGAGCTGCAGGCTCAGTGAGAGACCTTGCCTCAAAGGAACAGGTGATGAGTGTTAAAAGTTGCCTGATGCTCTCTTTTGCTCTACTTACCCAGTGCATACACCCACACACACATGCGCTTCATACACATGCACACGAATACATGGTTTTAAAAAAAAATAGTTAAAAGACAAACAAAAGCATTTTAAAGTTACTCATTAGCTGGAAGGCAGAAAGTGAAAGTCATTTGAAATACAGTACCGTAACACTTGGGCAGCAGTGGATGGAGAGAGAAGGAAACATTGGTGTGACTCCTGGGTTAAGTGATTTAACTTATG
>LZPO01107546.1:891721-917632 GCA_001675575.1 Neotoma lepida
TAGAAACACCCTCCCCTCAAATTTTGCCCCTTTCTTTTGTTAAATTTCTTTAGAACTAAAGCTATGTTCTTCTGTTTTGAAGGGTTCCCGCCCCCAACATATGTTATCCCCCCTCCTGTGGCATTTTCTATGGGCTCAGGTTACACCTTCCCAGCTGGTGTTTCTGTCCCAGGAACCTTTCTGCAGTCTACAGCTCACTCTCCAGCAGGAAACCAGGTGCAAGCTGGGAAACAGTCCCACATTCCTTACAGCCAGCAACGGCCCTCTGGACCAGGGCCAATGAACCAGGGACCTCAACAGTCACAGCCACCTTCCCAGCCACCCCTTACTTCTTTACCAGCTCAGCCAACAGCACAGACTACAAGCCAGTTGCAGGTTCAAGCTCTAGCTCAGCAACAGCAATCCCCTACAAAAGTCCTATCAGCTCTGGGGAAAAGCCCACCTCACCACTCTGGATTCCAGCAGGTAGGCAACGGTTGTGTGTACTGCCAGCTAGACTAGTGAGAAACGTGAGATAATTCAGTGTTTGACCATTTTATAAATGCTAGCTAAGTTTTGACATTGTTACTGCTTAGACTTAGAGTGATTGTGGGAATACAAAAGTCTTGCTTTATTTGTAAAGGGTGGTGTATTAGATCTTCACTGTCATTTTTCTATGCTACTTAATGGCTNGTTCTATTGAAGATTTTCTGTAAATCTTANTTTCTTAATGTGAGTGTGTACGTGTATAGGTGTGTGGGTGGGTGCGTATGCATGTGTGTTTGGTGCTTTAATGTGGAAGCTGGGGGGGCAGACGTAACGTACTCCTTAAAAATGCCCTCCACTTCTTTTGAGACAGGGTCTCTTATTGGCTGCAGCTCGCCAATTAGGATAGCTGGCCCTAGGTCCTCCCGTCGCCACCTCTCTAGCACAGAGATTATAAGCATGTGCCATCATGACCAGTATTTTTGCATGGATTCTGGGGGCAACTCAGGTTCTTGCTTGACCAACTTTGTCATTCTCCCCATCCCCACCCCCGCACCATAATAATTCTTACTTGAATGGAAATAGAATTGTAATCTTGAGGTAAGATGAATGTGATGCCAATCTTAAATGTCATATCCTTACAGCACATGAAACAGAAGGTCAAGCATATCTGTCTCACACACACATTCATTGAACTTTTTTTTTTTTTTTTTTGGTTTTTCGAGACAGGGTTTCTCTGTGTAGCTTTGCGCCTTTTCCTGGAACTCACTCGGTAGCCCAGGCTGGCCTCGAACTCACAGAGATCCGCCTGCCTCTGCCTCCCGAGTGCTGGGATTAAAGGCGTGCGCCACCACCACCCGGCTCATTGAACTTCTTAAATAATTGAATTGAACAAGGTCCTTATCTTCTCAGAATCGCTGAGTGTTAAAAATCTTAAGAGTAAGGACACTGCATTTTTGTCCAGAGTCTTGGTTATAAAATCCCACAGATTCACTCTCTGAATCTGGAGTATTAACTATCAGTAAGATTGCAGTTTATTTTCAACTTGTTGACAGCCACTTCTCTTTTTTTAGTATCAACAGGCAGATGCCTCCAAACAGCTGTGGAATCCCCCTCAGGTTCAAGGCCCACTAGGGAAAATCATGCCTGTGAAACAGCCCTACTACCTTCAGACCCAAGACCCTATAAAACTGTTTGAGCCGTCATTGCAGCCTCCTGTAATACAGCAGCAGCCTCTAGAGAAAAAAATGAAGCCTTTCCCCATGGAGCCATATAACCACAACCCCTCAGAAGTCAAGGTCCCAGAGTTCTACTGGGATTCTTCCTACAGCATGGCTGATAACAGGGCGGTAATGGCACAACAACCAAATATGGACCGCAGGAGCAAACGGTCACCAGGAGTCTTCCGTCCAGAACAGGACCCTGTGCCCAGGATGCCATTTGAGGTGTGTGTGCTTTCCCATCACCAGGTTCTGTGAAGATAGGCCTGGGTTGCAGAGCTTTAGAATTTCTCAAATAAAGAAATTTTGTAATAGTGTAAGTGGATATATTAAAAATATTTAAGTTTATGAAAAATGGACATTATAAAGACTACTCATGGTACAGGACTTGGCTTCTTCAAAATCACACGTGTTTAGTTTAGGGAACTGAAGAGTTGGATAGTTATTATTGAACTGTACTGGTATGGCAGAAAAATAATCTAATGGCATCATGGTAGAGAATTCTGAGAAGAGCTCCTTAGTTGGGTTGAGGCATCTAAGTTTAAGAATAGGTTTCGTGGATATTTAAACAAACTGCTTTTTTTAGGTGGAACAAAGTCAGTCATCTCCTTGCTCTTGTTATTCAGGAGAAACAGGTGTTAACTTGGAAAGACCTGCTTTCTGTGTTGACTCTAAGCTGCATTAACATTTACGTCGTGCTCCAGGCNTAGTTCACCCTTCATGACTTGGTCTTCCTTCTCTATTGGCTGTGTCACTTTGCATTTGTATTTCAGCCTTTTCTTCTGTATGTGACATCACAATTAATTACATCTCTACCCTTGGCGTTAGTTGTGTTATTCAACTAATCATGCTTCTATTCTTATGTGCTTTTGTCCCTAATTGCATCTCACAGTGATCCTTTCTGTCACTAGGACCCCAAGAGCTCCCCTCTGCTTCCTCCGGACCTGTTAAAGAGTCTGGCTGCCTTGGAGGAAGAGGAAGAGCTGATCTTTTCTAACCCTCCTGATCTTTACCCAGCTCTGCTGGGTCCTCTCGCCTCTCTTCCTGGACGAAGCCTCTTTGTATGTATTTGACATAACTCTGCTTCTTGCTCTAACCACAGCTTCTCTTCTGAGGCTTTCCTCTTTATGGGAATATAAAGTATATTTCCATATTGCCTGAAGTTAACCGATAATGTAGTAGAGCACAACCAATGGTAGGAACTCCAGTTCCCCCAAATGATAGTCCTAGCCCAGATATGTGTCAGCCAGAAAGGGTCTTGTACTGGTCTGCCTATACTCTGTGTGATCCTGGCAGATTAACTCCCTTTTCAGGTAGTACGTACACCTGNACTCAGAGGTCAAGTGTTATTAATACATTAGTTAAGGATATAGAGGTTTGTTTGTTTTTTTAATTCTCAAATGTATTCTAAGTATTAAAGGAAATATATTCCATGTTTTACAACTGATTGATGCTCTTTCTTGTTTGACTCACTGACTCATAAAAAGAGCCCTGATCTCAATTCAGAGTTGGAATTGTAAAACAGAATGGGTAAAAATGAAGAAACTCTGGAAATGGTTAGAGTACTATAAATGAGTGNCCAAGGCCAAGAATGTAAATAATTAGGATAATATAGAATAAAATGCAAGAATTGGTAACTGATACCTATTTGAAAANAGGTTTCTAGAATCCAGCCTGNGGAATGTCATTCTTTATGCTCACTAGTATTTACCTCATTTTAACTGAGAGNGTGGGGTATAAATATAGGAAGTAAGGTGTACATCTTGAAACTTCCTCCCCTTTTCTACATCTTAATACAATATAAAAAGATTTTGAGGGTTTTTTTTTTCTTCTCTTTTTCTTTCCCATAAATAGAGGGCAATAAAATACTTAGAGGATTAAAATATATTAATCATAGAATCAGGAGAAATAAAAATAGCTTTATGATAATAGCTGCCATCCCTGGGACTTGAGCTTGCCTGGGCAAGTGGTAATAAAGGCTTCCCAAGGACTAGAGCATGGGAGCTGTAGCAGCNCAGCTGCTGCACTGTTTCCTCACATGTGTACCGGTCTTTCTTGTGCCTTTCAGCTAGTGTGGTTTGAGACTGCAGGTGGTACCTATGTGTCTACTGTGTCCTTGTCCATAACTCTTCTTATTCCTGACCTCTACCATTGATGGTAAAACAAGTGGGGCCTTGAAATGTTTGTCCTTTTTTGCATATTTAAAAAAACACAGTGGAAAGCAATAGCCTTTCTTGTACTTATGTACAAGATAATGTAATGTGTGAAAATGCTTTGCATATAATGGGTGTTGAGCACATTATTAAACTGCTATCTAATGACAGCAAGCATTACAGAGACCCAGATTTCTCTCCCCCCAACAACTTTNTTAGGGCCACTAAGTAGAAACTCAACTTAGTAATTTAATGTATATCACAAGTACAGCTGCTTAGGAAGCATGAAAACAAAACCAGCTATCAAAATNGATTTGAAAGACCTTTTAAAGTCATTAATATTTTAACATTTTAGGGCGTAAAACATGCTAGGATAATTCATCTTTTGGTAAGGGAATTCCTGAGGATCATATCTAAAAAACACTCCTGGTTTCTACCTGCATCGCTGCACTAGACCACATAAACCCAGGAAAGAAGGTTCTGACTTACCTGTGGCAACTGGCACATAGCTGGTGTCATGGTATTGACAGATGTGAATTTAACCTTTCCTAAGTCTTAAACTATACACATGGACTGACAGACACGTGCTTAAGTGGTAGTCTTTTACTCTGAAAGTATAAGTAAGAGTCTTTTACTTTGGTAGTTTTTTACTTTAAAATGGAAGGAATCACTGTTTCTTTGTTTTGTCTTGTTTTTTTCTGGAACTGAAGAAATCCTTATTGGAGAAGCCTTCAGAACTCATGTCACATTCATCTTCTTTCCTGTCCCTCACTGGATTCTCTGTCAATCAGGTAAGTAAAGTTAAGAATCTTGCTTTATGTTGTTATTATAGATTGGTTATTTTCTTCTTTTCATTATAGAAATATCTTCTGACTCTTGATTTTACCTGTCTCTGATTGGGGCAGACTAGTGACTTATATATATGAGTTTGAGCCTTTTAAATTTCTCATACTGAATTTCTTAGAGCTTGGTTCTTCAGTCAAATAAAGGAGTCTCTCTCTCTCTCTCTCTCTCTCTCCCTCAGAAGATTTACACAGCAAAATACAGAGTGAAAGAAAGGCAAAAGGGAAAACAAAAGTCAAGTTAGTCTTTGGGAGTTTGTCTTAGTAAAATAACCAAGCTTTAGGTCTGCTGAGCATCTGTGGATGTGACACCGCCTTCCTTAATCTCTCTGGATTGTTAACTTACGTCTTTCAGGAACGATATCCAAACAGCAGTATGTTCAATGAAGTGTATGGAAAAAACCTGACAACCAGCTCCAAGGCAGAACTGAACCCCTCAGTTGCCTCGCAGGAAACNTCACTGTACTCCCTTTTTGAAGGGACCCCGTGGTCTCCATCACTTCCTGCCAGTTCAGGTATCAACTAGTCCTTAAATTATAAAATTTGCCTTTTCTTTTCATCCATATTAACTAAGAATTAGTCAGATTCTATAATAAGAAGGCTTTTTTAGTATCATATTTGTTTCTTTCTCTTTTAAAAATGTTTTGGGGATTTATTTTTATTTTATGTGTATGAGCATTTGCCTGCATGTTTGTCTGTGCCCCACATGTGTGCAAGGCCANAAGAGGGTGTTGGATCCTGTGGAACTGGAGTTATAGATAGTTTGGATGGTGGGTGCTGGGAATCAAACTTGGGTTCCCAGTGCTTTTAACTACCAAGATGCGCACCCTTTTGTTTCAGTTTCTTAAAGTCTAATTTATAATAATTNTTAAGATCAAGATATTCTGATTCTGTTGGATAAAAGTTGTAAACACTTTATTGAAATAGGTCAGAACTGCAGAACTGTAGACAAATTTGTCAGCAGTTTTTCTGTTTAGGGTGGAGAATGTGTCTTGGATATGTGCAATCTGCCATGGTAGTGATCTGACAGATGGCCTCATTTTATCTGGCCTTTGCTCTAAAGCCTTGTTATAATGCTTTCATTCACATTTTGATGACCACATATGAAGGAAACATTAGTTCTTGATTTAGTTTGTGAAATACCTATTAATGTCCTTATGTTGTTAATTGTTTAACAGATCATTCAACACCAGCCAGCCAGTCTCCTCATTCCTCTAACCCAAGCAGCCTGCCCAGTTCTCCTCCAACACATAACCATAATTCTGCTCCATTCTCTAATTTTGGACCCATTGGGACTCCAGATAACAGGGATAGGCGGCCTGCAGATCGGTGGAAAACTGATAAACCAGGTAGATCCACGTTTCTTTATCTACCAGGCAAAAGGGAAATGACTTGCTCTAACTTTTCATGGAGCTTGATAGTTGCCATTAATAAACCATTTTGAATTCTCACCCATTTCATCTCTTAGCCATGGGTGGTTTTGGCGTTGATTACCTCTCAGCAACATCATCATCTGAGAGCAGTTGGCATCAGGCTAGCACTCCAAGTGGTACCTGGACAGGCCACGGCCCCTCCATGGAGGATTCCTCTGCTGTCCTCATGGAAAGCCTAAAGGTGAGTAAATTTCAGAAGCAGGAAGCACAAGGCTTGTACTGCGGAAGTGTCTGCTTTCATCTATGAGATTAAGAGGAATATAGGGTTAACTCTTGTTTAGTATCAGGGTGTCCAAAAATGGTAAAGGGTTTAGTTTCATCCTTATGTTAAAATTCTGGTTTATCTTGGTATGTTTGATTTAAGCCTTATTTGACCAATTAAGAGTATATAATTTTAAATGTTTTGTTTCCCTAAAACCTTTATAATAATCTTATTCTGTCATGCTATCTGAATTTTAGTTAAAAAAAAAAAAAAACTTAAAACATAATTTCAGCTGGGCATAATGGTACATGCTATATAATCACAGAATGGTTTGGGTAAGAGAGATATTTAATCTTTCCAGGCCAGTCTAGGGTACATACCGAAACCCTGGCTTGGGGTTAAAAAACTATAATTTCACTGTTTGAAATTTCAAAATAATCTTAGGAATGAATCTCATGGTGACTTTTTCTTAGAGCTGAGTTGCTTGGGATTTTAGAGAACATATTTGCCTTTAAGGCTGGCGAGGATTTAAATCCCTTTTCGACAACCAAGACGTTTGACCTCTGCTGACAACTTTCTGGGCTATTTTTCAGTCTATCTGGTCCAGTTCCATGATGCATCCTGGACCCTCCGCTCTGGAGCAGTTGTTAATGCAGCAGAAGCAGAAACAGCAGCGAGGACAAGGTGCCATGAACCCTCCACACTGAGGCCACAGTAGCAACCCAGGGAATGAAGGCTCCATAAACCATGGCATGTTGGGTTTGCAGGACTGGCCCACACAGTCCCTGCAGGTGGCAGCCCTCTTGTCTGTTTCTTGCTGTCGAGAGGGTGTAAGTGTTCCACCAGCCCGCTGAGTGTGCACGAAATGTTCGCAGTGCAACAAAAAGAAAAAAACCATCAGGAACTCTCGTTCCCCCGGGCTTTCCGGAGGGAGAGAGGAGCTGCTGTTTGTCTCACTCAGTTACTGATAGCACGCCTCTCACCTTCTCCACCGCGCATGTCCCCAACACGTGGGAAGTGGAAGCTGAGAAGGGAAGGCAGATGGGAGAAGCCAATAGGAACTTCTCAGTCCTTTTTTCCTCTTTGGGGAATAAAATAGGAATCCATTATGAGTGCTTTGCTGACTGAGAATGTAGTTGAAATTATTCTTAAACATCTTTTATTATTACTCTCAGTAGCAAAATATCACACTGAATTCTTCCATACACAGGTGTACTTCTAGTCAGTGTGGAGCAAAGACAGTCACGTTTGCTGCTCCTGTGAGAGGTCGGTGGTGACAGGACAGGGAACTGACCTCTTAAGCTAGTGGGAGTGTTCCATAAGGGAGAGTACAGGCCTCTTAGAAGGTTCTGGTAGGCCTTCCTCCAGCCTGGAAACTCCAGCAGGAAATGCCCTTCACTCTGTAGGTGCTCGAGCCCCAATCGAGGATGCAGTGTGGGTGGTGCTGCTGGGCTAGACCAGCAGGTGGCTGCTGTAAGACTTCAAATTAATGTTTTTGATTCCTACACTTTGGCAGTGGCATAGCAAGCAGCCTCACAGAAGGCAGGCCAGTCCGTTCACGGCCTGGGGACACTCTAATAGGGGATGCTTTCAGTGTGCTTAGTTTTGTTAAGTTGTTTTGTGTCCCCATCCTGCTTACCAGCCTCTTGCACCAGTCTCCACCCCTTTAGCCATCTGCTGTGTCCTAGTAATTGTTTTATCCCTAACATGTACAACATCTCGCTGAGAAGCAGCAGCATGGGGCCAGCGCTTGGGGCCCAAAAGATGGTCTGAAGAGGAAGGAAGCAGTAGTGCCTGCATCGCTACAGAGGAGCCGGGCCTCTGCCCAGTCGCAGGCTCCCAGCCTTCACCTCAAGAACAAAATTGAAGGCAACAGGGACAAATGCACACCGTGCACAGAAGAAAACACAACGAANGCCACTTTGGAAAGGGCGAAAGAAAGGAATAAACTCTTTATTTGATATTTATTGGGAGGAAAGAGGACTGAAGATGTTCTGTGTAGGAACAGAAGGACAGCATTTCTGTTAGTCATTTCCTGGAAAAGTAATATTTTAAGGGGAAATTATGGAAACAATCTAAATGTCCAATTGCTGTGCTAGGGTAGGGATTATTTTCTGGGAGGTAGGTGTGTGTGCACGTGTGTGTATGTGTGTGCGCGCGCACGCGCAAGTATGGGTGTGTGTCCATGTCCACACATGGCCATCTACTCTCCCAGAGGGCAAGGGCTGAGTGTGGGAGTTAGGTGGACCTTAGCTGGAAGACAGCTGTAGAGCAAAGCACATCCAGGAGCCCGGGTGTCACAGGATCTGGGCGGCCCCGGCAATGACAAGGGGTGAGGTATTGCTCACTGCTCTTCAGAAAGAGTGCTTGGAGCCCCAGGCTTACACACTTGCTCTTTTAGTTTGACATGGTATTTGGGTTTTCTTGGTTTTGTTTTGTTTTTGAAAGGTCTGGAAGTGAAACCCCCACTCGATGGCAAATGAAACCCTGTGTGCTACTCCAGTCCCCTCCATGTGTCCACCTTTGTCCTCTTCCCTGTTATCCCTGCTCACCCAGTTTGTGTATGTAAGCTCTGCATTCAGACAGCTGCAACATTCCAATGTTGGAAATGTCACTGATTCTTGCACCTTAGACCAGCCAACAGGTTTACCAGCTCCCTCCCAGTAGTACCCACTTCCCATTTACAGCCCCAGTCTGCATGAGAATTTGGTGTTTGGAATGTTTTATGACTCTTGGCGGGGTTCCTCGCCTTGCCATCCTCACTGTGGGGTAATGAGGAAGAGGAGGAGAATCTTCATCTGGTTTTGTGTAATAAACTTTCCTTTGTGTTTTGTTTTCATTTGATTTGATTTTTTTTTTCTCCTGTCTGTCTGTGCAAGATCTGCAGCTGCTGAAATCAGCTTTGCCTTTAATTAAACCGTGTTCTCTCCAACCAGATCTGTGTATGGAGTGTTTATTCCGCCTTAAAGGATACAGAAGTAAAGACACAGCTTAGAACTTTTAACTACTCACCCATCTGCAGGAACAAAGATGGTCACAACTGGGTAGGCTTTGGGGTGAATTTTGCTTTTCTTAGTGTTCCAGTGAATTGTTCTGGAAAATGATAGTTAGAAATAGACTGCCACAATTCTTTAATAGAGTGGCTTCTGTAAAGGCAGGAAATGTCTGTTTTGTAGCTCATCAGGAGGTAATTTAGTTTATCATCTGCCTAGAAACCTCACTGACTGTGCTGAACACCCAACAGCGATAACTGTTCGGCTCGGGGTGGTCTCTCTTCCAGTTTGTCCCAAGTTTCCAAAGGCAACTTCAACAGTGTGCTAGGGCTCAGAGCTCACACTGACTAGCCTCTCACCTAGATTGTGATTCCATGTCAAACTCACTGCCGGCTGGTGGTGGTGCACACATTCAATCCCAGCACTCGGAACTCTTGAGTTTGAGGCTAGCCTGGTCTATCGAGGTAAGTTCTAGGACAGCCAAGGCTACACAGAAAAACCCTGTCTTGAAAAAAAACAACAACTCCATTTCCTACCCACTTTTCACTTGCACCTACAAACTTGAAAAATAGTTAGCAAAACCGTACGTGCTGGAAGGAGTAGCAGGGCAGTAAGGTCCCAAAGTCTAGTACTTAGCGGTCCCTGTCCCCAGTTAACCTGAAGGACCACCGATATGGCGTGAGTTTTATCGTGTGGGTTGGTCTTGAATAATAAATGTAAGGCAGCAGAATGTCTCTTAATGGGCTGCAGGCTGCCTCCTGAACACAGCTTGTCATCACTCANGTACTGGTGGCATATGTTCACTATTAAACTCAATATCCGTCTGACAGGGCATGAAGAGCCTTGTCATTCTACGAGTTTAATTCTTGGGACTGAATGACCTATTTCATGGGTACCTGATTGTGCCTAGCTTCTCTAGTGAAACCTAAGCTTGTTTTTTAATGAGTTAATTTAGTATGTGTATGACTTCTCAATTACATGTCAATTTGCTTGANGCTTCTGGAACCCGAACTCTTAAGGTACAGGAAGAATACTCCCTCTCAGCTTTTGGGCCTGGACACTGGGTGTCCTGTTCTATTTTCATAACAAAGGTGTACCTGTTGACATGCTGCTCTAGGAATTCTCATGATGTTCAACACAGCTGGGGAGCCAGCACCCAAGAAGACTCCTTCATTCCCCTTCCAGAAAATTCATCCCCCCACCCTTCTCATCTACAAGGAAATCTTCATCCAAATTCTCATTACTGTGTGACGGGTTCAGTTTGAATAGGGAAGTGTTAAATTAGAGAATATTTCCAAATGTGTCTGTACAGTGCACAGTAGAGATCAGTAAGTCTTGGAAAAAAATATAGCTCTCCTTTTCTTGAGCTTCACAGGTCAGGGAGCAGCCTAGACTTCTCCGGGAGTGCCTTCTGGATCCTTGGCTGCACATTCTTCAACAAAAGCTTTAGGAAAAATGCCAACTTTCCCTTTACACTCCCCTTCCAGCCATTCTTCATTCACTGATAAAAAGCAAAGTATACATTGATTACTAAAACCATATAGGAAAAATTGCACCATCATGAGTGGTCAGCACTACACCCAGCTAGTCNTCTTCCCCTGAATACTGGATAGTAATTTGAGGTTAAAGTGAACATACAGTCTTATNGGGTTCTGTTGTAGCTGTGATAAACACAGTAAAATGTAGAATGAATTACCATAAATATACAAAGACCGAACATGAATCCCCAGGAGATTTTTTATTTTTTAAGAAACCATCTTACCTAAGCTTTGCTGGAGTTCATTTTGATGACATGAAAGGGCATCTGTTAAATGCNATAGTGAGTGTGATTAATCAACACCTTAAAAGTNGGAGCTACTTGGGTTTAGTACATTTGTGAAAAATAAGNGTTATGATAGCCCTTTAATAAGATACATGCACTGTAACTACACACTCAGGCTTCACAGTAACTCAGTTACAACTACTGTCTCCATTTTTATTAAGAACNGGGACACCCAGAGAGTAATCTTACCCATCGAATCACACCACATAGGTTAATGATATCTATCTNAGAGTACAGAGCCATTCAGAAGTCGTATTTGAATATCCTATTAGAACCTTCCTGCCTAGGTCCTTTCCTCAGATGTTCTATAGTGGGGCCAGGCATAGTAGCGTACACCTTTAATTCCCGCATTTTGGGGAGACAGGCAGGTAATCTCAGTTCNAGGCCAACCTAGACTACATAGTTCAACCCTGTCTTGAAAAAAACCTATAGAGTGTGAGTAAGCATTAGTTTTTCCCCAGGTTCCCTCTGGAGAGTTCAAGTGCAAACGGCTACCTTCATTCTTCCAATTTATGGTATGGATATGGGTTGGAAGCATCTGTTTGCCTGGGTCTTAGGAACATAACAGATATTCAGAATCTCTGACTATATCTTAAGCCTTAGCCAATGTCCATTTGAAGAGGATCCCAGCAAGTCATGNACATTGAAGTTTGGGGGAAACTTTATAAATGAAACCATCTGTAACTGTTGAGAGCAGCTGAACTCACTCTCACTCCCATCTCCATGTGTGCTGAATTGTGAGAACAAGAGTCCATTGTTCTCTTGAGGCTAGAGTTCTGACACAGGGGCACTTGCCAACATGTACCACTGAGACTTCCATAGGTGTCATAGGATATGGTGTCTTCTTAAGGTTTTTCTTGTGCGTTCTTCACTGTTACTTTACCCCTGGCACCACCACCACACACACACAAAGCTAGATGTTACACACAGTGGTGNTGTGTTCTTAAGCCCAGCTTAATGATTTTCCAATCTCCTTTCAAAGAAAACGCTTTTCTCCTTTGAGTTGCTACACACTTGTGTATACGGCNCCCACAGGCTCGTGTGTTTGAATGCTTGGCCCATATAGAGTGGCACTATTAGGAGGTGTGGCCTTGTTGNAGGAAGTGTGTCACTGTTAGGGGTGGGCTTTGAGCTCTCACGCTTAAGCTATGACCAGTATGGCACAGTCTCCTGATGCCTGCAGATCAAGGTGTAGAACTCTCAGCTACCTCGCCAATGCCATACCTGCCTGCATGCTATTATGCTTCCCACCGTGATGATAATGAACTAAATCTCTGAACTGTAAGCCAGCCCTAATTAAATGTTTTCCTTTAGAAGAGTTGCTGTGGTCATGGTGTCTCTTCACAGCAATAGAAACCCAAACCAAGACACCTACCCAGTAACTTCAAATCTCTCATTTGGTCTGTTGGATTTACTATTATAATCAGCTACACACTTCTTTGCCTTACTGATGCTCATCCACTCACCAGAATTACAGCAGTGCTTCCTGATATATTAGACCAATATCACCTGGAAACTGCTGAGAAATGCAAATTTGTGGGCCTCACCCCACATCTGACCCAGACTCTAGAAGGTAGGCCAAGAAACTTAATCCTTCAAAAGATGCTTAGGTATAATGAACTTTGAGAATCAGTGAGACTTCTTCACTTACTGCTTTACTTTTGTGTGTGGAATGCTCTGTGTGTGTGTGTGTGTGTGTGTGTGTGTGTGTGTGTGTGTGTGTGTGTGTGTTGCACAAGCCTCTGCACATACAAGGGCCAGAAGAAGCTGAGTGTCCTCTATCCCTTAGCCATTAGTCCAACTTAAAGATGGACCCTAACTGGATCTGGAGCTGAGGTGACAGCAAGCTCTACCAAGCTGCTGGTCTCTGCTCCCACAGTGCTGGAGTTACAGGCACGAGTGTGGCCATACCCAGTTTTTTACATGGATGCCAGGATCCCTGTGGGGCAAGCACCGCCACTGCTACCCACTGAGCCATCTCTCCAGTCCGTGTCACTTTTCAATCCATAGGTTCCTAACAATCAGATAAGTCACTTACAATTGGCTGCCTCTACTGCAGAATGGGCCCTCCCCTTCTCTTTGGAAAGTAAAGTTAAAGGCTTCATGGTTTAGAGCAAAGGCAGAATAATTCCAGCCAGTTGCATATTGAAACAGTCAGGATGCTGTCATAGTCTTGTGCCTAACAGAGTAATAGGTAGGAGAAAGCCACACTCTTGCATTTGCTCCCTTTTACCAAAAGCTAGGAAGTCAGTTGAAACTATTGACTAAGAATNGATGTTTTCTTCTGTCTGCCCTTGACCTTGTCTTTGCTGATACATGAGTCTGGGTCTGTGGACTTGGAGTAGCACTTACCATGTGATAACACCAGGATTACATCTCCTTCCACAAACTGCAGGTCTTCCGGCTGAGTACCCTCGTAACTGAAGATTGCTACCACTTGGCTTCCTTCCTTAGGCTGAGGCTCTGCCGTCCGGGTATTGGCATCCGAGTTTTCACTTTCCTTGGGTTCATCTACCAAACCTTGATCACCCTGAAATAGTAAGGGGCCTATTAAATTNGCTAATTTCTTGGCCAGTGAATACTGTAAACCACTAATGGACGCAGTTGCTACTCAGTACTTACNGTAGTAAGTACTAAAACATTTTATGAATACTAAATGGTTGAGTAAATGAAACTGAAAGGTATGCAGAACCCTATGTAGGCTGAAGTTGCCTTGCTTAAATCTTGTAATAGTCCCAGGGCCCTGTAGAGCTGTTCTTTCTTTTCAGATTGGGAAATAATTTGAGCCACAGGTAAATGAGTGTATGGTACAAATTCAGCTAGTTTTTATCCTGTGTGTGTGTGTGTGTGTGTGTGTGTGTGTGTGTGTGTGTGTGTGTATCTGTGAGCCATGGTGTGTATGTGGAAATCAAAGGACTTGTGCAAGTCAGTTCTCTCTACCATATGGGTCCTGGGAGTCGAGCCTTTACCTACTGAGCCACCCTGCTGTCCCTAAGTTTCTTGGCACTGAATTCATCCTCTTTCCCTTGCACAGACACTGAGGATCTTGGTAGAAATCCGGCTTTTGCACCCATCTCAAACCTACTAAACCAGCCTTCCTAAGAGCTAGCTCTAGGCAATTCTCATACCCTCTAAAGCTTCAGAACCATAACTTTTAAAAACATTTCTGAGGCAGGGTCTCACTGGGTAACACAGGGCTGCCTGGAAGTCATTTTCTTGCTTTAGCCTCCTGAGTGCCGAGCTTAGATGTGTGGTACCTTGTCTGGCTGCATGTCCTCCTTAAGATGGTGCAGAGAGGTGGGAACAGCCCTACCAAGTCTGCAGANCTAGTTGTTTTTTGTTTTATTTTGTTTTGGTTTGGTTTTTTGAGACAGGGTTTCTCTGTGTAACAACCCTGGCTGTCCTGGAACTCACTCTGTAGACCAGGCTGGCCTCGAACTCACAGAGATCTGCCTACCTCTACCTCCCCAGTGCTGGGATTAAAGACGTGCACAACACCGCTCAGCTGGTTTTTGTTTTTCATGTATTTTGCTTGCATTTATGTCTGTGTGCCACATGCATGCCTGGTGCCCATGGAGACCAGAAGAGGGCAATAGATGCCCTGGAACTGGATTAACAGATGGTTGTGAGCTGCCATGTGGGTACTGGGAATCAAACAGAGGTCCTCTGGAAGGCAGTGCTATTAACCCGCGGAGCCATCTCTATAGCCCAATTCTAAGTTTTTATACCAGCTCCCATTTACTAGCTGTGAGTGCCTGCGTAGCGGTGTAGCCTCTCTGGACCTGTTTCCACACCTGATGTTGAAGCTAGAGAACGAAATGAGGAGGTGTGGCATCATAACAGCCGGCCCTTACTGAATACTTACCCTGTAGGAGTACTGTTCTGAGGATGTGGAAGTACTTGAATTTGGCTGGTGATACATGTCGTACTGAGTGGATACACAGTAAAAGGCAGTTTGCTTTGCTTTTCCTAATTAGTGGATGAGAACAACTTACAGCCTCCACAGACGACAGTGGCAGAGAACACTAGTGATGATGGGCCTGGATGGAGTTCTAAAAACACTATGTTGGGAGTTTGGGGGAGATCTGTGCATATAGCTGCAAAGAGATTGGCCTCATTGGAGAAAAAAGTAATAATTTCTAAGAACATTTTAAGTGAAATTATTCACATTTAGAATAGAATCCTTTCTAGGCAAATATTCCCCAACAAAAAAATTGAAATTACCAGTACAGCATATACCATTTAGCAATTGAAAAGGAAGGTCAACCTATGTGTAAAATCTACTCATAGGCTGACAGATAGACTATGAATGTCCCTTAGGGGACAGAATAAGAAGTGACAATAAGAACTTTCCTCTAGAAACTAACAGGGAAAAGTTCAACTGTTCACCCATCACTGTCACTGTCACTTCTAGCCTCTAACTTTGCTCCTGACTTCNGNGGATCTCACTTTCAAGTCAGGTGACTCCTGTCTAGACTTGATGGCTAATAAGACAGCTTGGCCTTGTATTGTCTCCAGCATGGTGGATGAATACAGACATGAAGCTGGTACTCCACCCCTAAGCAGCTCTNGTCTNTAGATCAGGTCCCTTGACGTTTCTCTCCCTTGCTTCCTAAGCATGTGATATACCTATGTGTATAGGAGCACTGGAGACTTTTAAGAATTCCTTCCCAGAGTGCACTTGGCACAGGCTATGACCATGGGCAGGTCTCAGTAGATGCCAAGTCTCAGGAAAAGGCTTTTATCTCCTTTGTGAAATAAATGCTCACTCTTTTCTGTCACCCTCAAATGTTCCTCATAGTGACCTAAGGTGAAGAGTATCTATGAGCTCAGCTTAGCTGTGGTGTCACTCCTGTCCTTGTTGAAAGTGATGGCCATGATCCTTGAGCCAATCAAACTGGTGGGGGNGGCTTGCACTTGCTGTCTGCTTCTGGGTCCACTCATCAGAAACCCTCTCCTGTAAGCCACAGCATCCCNATCACTGAGCCTGTTGCCTGGTGTGNAGGAGAGGTTGGATAAATGCTGAATTCAATTGGTGGGAATGGCCTGAGGTACACTGGCTCCCTCCACTCACCACTGTGTGCTCACACCAAAGAGTCAGGCAGTAGTTTTTCACTTGGCCCCAGGCGTCCTTCATGGTTTCTTCTGACAGGAGCAGAAGCTCTGCGCTGTCCCGAGGCCTGTAGCTAGTAGGGATGATGGGTAAAGAGCAAGGCAGAGAGAATCACATCAGAAAGCACCCCAGAGCCAGTCCTCTGCATCAGCACAAGCCCCCCGCTGCACACCCAGCTGCCGCCTTCATGAGGCTCACCTCAGTTTGGTGTGTTCTGGCAAGAGCTCCAGTTTCTTAGCCACCATGTCCCGAAGCCGGCTGTAGGGGAGGCCAAGCTGAGTCTCCATGACCACTGTGTATTTGTAATGCACCTTGAGCATGTAGGGCATGGGCACACTGAGCTTCACTTCCTGACAAAGGAGAAACAGAGGACACCTTAGAGACCCAGAGCAGCATCCTGGATTACTACAGCCTCCTGCCGGTTTGCTTGCAGCCCCCAGGAGTGCCCCAAGGAACAGGGGAGGGGCCTAAAAACAACTGGTTTCCACCTTCCCCGAGAGGCCTTCAGAGAGCTCTAGTCCAACTCAATGGTACAGTAGTTTCTACTGAGCTACGTGCTCNGCTGGAGGCTAGTATGGTGTGTGTGTGAGTCCCTGTCCTGTAGATGCAGTGTCAGGTGGCAACTGGTTCAACTCTTTTCAGTGATATTCCATAATCCTGAGAAACATCCCCATCCCAAGCCGGACTCATTCATTNTCTTCCCTTGGAAACNGAAGGGGGAAATTACCTTGGGCTCTTCTTTTTGCTTGTGACCTAAACAGAAAAGGAAAAGGTAAACGAATATTCATTGGCACCTGCTGCCCACAATGCCAGCTTCTTACCCTTTAACATCTAAAAGTCTCATTCTGAAGGAGCATGGAGACCACAAACATGTGAGCAAAGCCAGTCTCTGCTTCCGGGCAGCTACGTATCGGTAACTACCAGAGGACTGGCCTAAAGGCCAGTTAAACCAGTAGGATCCAAGGTAGAGAGAAGTCCTGTGAGATGAGCCCGAGCCCCAGGAGAAACATCAGAACCGTTACCATCTCATGGTCCTGTAGTTTTGAGTATTTGTGGTTTCAAACGCATATGTTAACACAGCAGGGTGTGGATAAGAGAAGCTACCACCGAAGATGTTAAGAGTCATTGACCACAAACCTAGNTGATTATCAGAATCACTTGGGAAGTTTTGCCAACATCAACCAAAGGCCTAGGAATCTGGTAGTTCAATCTCTCCATTGTTGTGTCCTTTCGTGAACCTCCAGACAGAAAGGGTAAGAACCAATCCTATGAAGGAGACTGATTGGGACCACTGAAGCATTTACACGTGGAATAGGCCATGTCCTAGATGAGAAATGCACTCCTTAGGCAGAAGCTGTGCTTGTGTGGCTCACAGGGGCCGAGAGGTACTGATATGTTGTTTATACTTAAAATTTTTGTTTTAGCATGTGTGCGTGATGGGAGGGCACGTGCCCTGACATGCGTAGAGGCCAGAAGACAACTTAGTGGAGTTGATTCTCCACTTCCTGCTTTATGTAGGTTCTGGTAATTGCAGTCATCACCACGTTTATGCAGCCAGTGCCTTTAACTACAGAGCCATCTTGCTGGCCCATAACTGGTGTGTTTAAGTGAAAAGTGCTGTAGTATTCATTGTACCCTACTTCCAACTTTTCTGTAGGGCTGCAATTTTTCAAGTAAATATGCAGAGGAGGGGCATAATCAGGTTGTCGGGGACAGACACCTCTGTCATCTCCATCAGAATCTGCTTAAACTCACCAGTAACAAAAAGTCATTGCTTTCCCAGCAGCCCTACCCAGCTTAGGAGAGATCCTTCTGGAAAGATCCCCCATCCACACCTTCCAGTGAGCAGTCCCTTGTTCAAGCCCCAGAGCTCTGCAGAGAGCATACAACTCAATAGTTTGAAAAGAGCTGAGATGAGAAAAACCAGGTCATTTGATGACTGTTCTCATGACGGGCACCGACCATCCCTTCATCTGCACTCATTTCTAAGCAGGTCCGGGAAGGGCATTGCCTTCACATTCCAGGGGGATGACGGTGCAAGCAAGACAGGGCTCTCTGAATAAATGGAGTCATAAACNAAGGGGCATGCTGGGTAAAGAAACCAGAATTTCCTACATGGCTACAAAAGCAGCTATTCATCATGAAGCATCCCAGAGAGCTCCTTCTCCGGGACCACCAACCTGGTGACAACCGGGATCTTGTTGGGGCACTGGAATTAGGAGGAGGTGGAATATCGGATTCCAGGGAGGTGTCCTCCTGGAGGGGACAAGAAGAGACAATCAAACAGAAGCATGAGGGCATCCTTGGAAAGAAGCTGGATGCAAATGACTTCCTAAAAGTTGGGNTGATACAACACAAGGAGATGATGAAGGAAAGGGGGGGCTAATTTGTAGCAGCAATAAGAATCCTAATGCCCTACAAGGCCCTTTGCCATCTTACCAGCCATGTTGAAAATCCACCAAAGTGGGGTGGCATGCCATGCTTCTGTCTCCACTGCAGAGTGTACTGAGAAAGGGAAAATTCCACTTCCCATCTGCAGGGCATTTGAGACTTCAAAGCGCCTCAGTTTCATGACTGACCAGGGAGGGCTCCACACACGTGCATCTCAGTACACAGCGTGAAGAGACAGACCACACGCTGTCCTCAGAGTGCTGTGTAGCTAAGGATGGCAAGCTTCTGATCCTCCTGCCTCCACTTTCCAAGTGTTAGGAGCATATGCCATCATGCCTGGTTCATTCAGTGCTGAGGACTGAGCTCAGGGCTTCGTGCNTGCTGCGCAAGCAGTCTGCCAACTGNNCTACATCCCAGCCCTTCTTTTGTTTTAAATGGCATTGTACCANCCAACACACTGACCATTCTCCCTGGTGAAAAAACATGCCTGGGAACACCGAGCTCTAAGGNTTAGGCTTTGCTTCCTAAGTCTCCCTGACCGGGAGGACTCCTGGGGTACGGGGTTTCGGAGGTGACCCAGTGGATTCTTAACGGTTGCCTTCACTCGGCATGGCTGGTCTTTCCCCCTTATGTCCAGGTTCAGCTCTAGGCATCTGATACCAGCTCAAGTGGCCCAGAGCAAGTGACTCTCTCTTCCATGACAGGGAGACTANTCCCTTCACATTTTCTGCCCTCTAGAGAGTTGTGTGAAGGGTGAGAGGGGCGGGCTAGACCTTGGCACTAACTACATTACCTGGGGCTGTGACTGAGGATGAATCCGAAGCTCTACAGGCTCCAAGTAGTTGCAAGGGACAAGCCCCTTCTGCAGTGTCACATGCCAGAATCCAGAAGGGAAAACAAAGACTCATTAGTACCCAAAACACAGAACAGTCTGCAGCCATGCATAGGGCAGCACACAGACGATGGCCCTTGGCGGGTCTGCAAATAATGCAGCAGGTACTGTCCCATGGGAAAGCTCTGCCCTTTGCCGCTGGGACCCTATGCCCTTAGCACCCCCTGCTGACCCTCCAAATACCTGTCCATTGAACATGACCGTGGCCCAGTTATCACTGCCCTTCTTCAAGACAAAGACGATGTTCCCNGGCATGACCTGGAGCTCTTCTGGTGTCTCAGGCACAAAGCCAAACAACACACGATGTGCCTCACCTTCCAGAGCCCTAAGGGGTACACAGAAGACCCAGCCCATCATTCAGCTTGGACCACATCCATCCCCTNACAGCAGGAGCAGCACTTAAGGCCAGACTTAGCTCGGCGCTCACTCTAACTCCACATCTTACTGGGTATGAGAGCAGTGAAGAATGCTGGCCTGCCTAGGACCCTGAGAGGACTAGGTGAGAAACTTCATGTNAGTATGTTCCATAACCACACAGGAGNTCCCCCTGTCCTCAGGGAGTACNATCTAAGAGAACCCAAGAGATGGGTGAACCCGTATATGGTAGCAAACCCTTGTATGTCCCATGCTTCTCCTATATATAAATGTGGCGACTTTCACTTCTGAACTGGACACACCATATCAAAGTGGTTGGAACTTTTATAGTCTGTGGTGTACCAGCAGAACTAGNGCAAATTCCTTTCCCTCAACACTTCATCAATAGAACATTCTGTGTACAACACCCCGCCCCCCATTACCCATCCATTTTATATTGTCTTTGTTTTTTGAGACAGGATATCACTCTGTAACTCAGGCTGGCCTAAGCTGTCAGCAATCCTCCTGCCTCAGCCTGTCAAAGGCAGGGATTAGAAATGTGAGCCTCCATACCCTTCCCTTTTTCCTTCTAAGTCAACTTTCACTTTNTAACATAAAAGACAGCCTTACAGCTTTGGCATAGATAAAGTGTGGGTCTCGGTACTACTCTTGTGTTAATCAACACAAGGGATACTTGAGCAAGCACCATCATACCGTGACAATCCTTTTTAAAAGATGCTATTCTTTGCTTTATTTTATTGAACTTANTTCATTTCTATTTTTATTTTATTTTATTTATGTGTCTGGGGGACATGTGTGGCCCAGTGCACCAGTGGAGGTCAGAGGACAATTTTGTGGNGTTATTTCTCTCTTTCCACCTTTGTGTGACTTGGGAATCCAACTCAGGTCACCAGGCTTGCGAAGTAAGTACCTCTGAGCATCTGGCTGGCCACGGTTTTGTTTTAATTACCATGCACAGTATTAGGTTTCGTCACGGCATTTTTCAAATAAACACTGACTTCGTTGATTCTCTTTTCTCTTCTCTCAGATCCCACGTCCAACCCTTGTGCCCTTTCACACACGGACACCCGAGCCTCCTGCTTTCACGTCACAGGTGTCCTGCTACACTCTCCCAACCCTTCAACACCCCTGTTGCACTCTGCTGGCGTGACTGGAAATCCTGTATAGACAGATGGCTACTGAGAGACTAGCGGACAGGTGGCGTATCCAGTGTATACACCCCTACTCCAGACAGAGGGGATTTCCTCACACTGTTCAGAATGGACAGCAATTTAAAACTTCATGGAGTTGTTTCTCTGCTTGGTTTTCAGACAGGGAGGGNCTTGTTATTTAGCTCTAACTGGTCTCTAACTCCCTAAATAAACCGGGCTAGCCTGAAGCTGGTGGCAGTCCTCCTGCGTGCTAGGATTANNGCCTTGTTTCTGGAATTTTATATTTTGGGGTCATGGTGGGCCACAGGGAGCTGAAATGGCGGACAGCAAGACTGTACACAAAGGAAGACAATGGAAGAAAACAGTGGAACAACAGCACAACCAGTACTCGAAAATGAGGCCTGACAATCCTCCGAGCCTCCATTCCCTGCTAAGGGGGGAAGTTAGCTCCCAGGGCCCCGCTGGAGTGGACAGNAAGTATGGCCAGGGGAATGACACAGGTGGNAGGCAGGGAACGCCAGAGGAGGGNCCGTCTAGGCCAGCCTTGTGGGAAAGGCATGGAGAGCCAGGCACTGAGAGGCACAGGGGCAGGATCTGCTGCTGCTTTGCTTCATGTTAGGCCATGCCCTTTCTCCTTCACTGACCCCTCCCCAGACCCTGGTTGTCCCTCACCTGGAGAGTCTCCTTTCTGTCACCTGGAATGTGTGAGTGAGGTTGCCTTGGAAACTACCCATGCATGGGGTATCAGGTTCTACCTGCTCGTGCCCGCTGGGCCTGGTGATGTGGGGAATTCATCCTCCTCAGCCTGGAGAGCTTGGGGATGAGCTTCTTCAGCCCCCTCACTTTGGGATCGCCTGTAGTACCCCCCCCCATACACATACACACTTTTTCTGACCCTCTTTATCAGAGGGGGAACTAGGCTTGCTTTGTTCATTAGAGACTGTTCTTAAGAAAGCTGAGGTCAGGCCACTATGCTTCTCCNTTTACAGAGTGACTTCCTTTTCTTGAGTCTTTCCCCTTTTTCAGAAAACATGTGTCAATAGTGCGTGACAGCACCCACACAGGAAAAAAGACTCTGTGATAGCTTCCGAGGGCCTGTAGTCAGTACAAAACTGACCTCTCACCTCTGACCAGGGCCATGTTCCAGAGAGCACAGCTTCACATCAGTNACCACCCATTCTATCGGTGACCACACCCACTGGGACACAGNGTTACTTCAGCTAGCCCCCTCCCCTCCTCATTGGCCACCCCACCACAAGGCTCCCTCCCAACTACATCATTTGGTCCTAACCTTGAAAATAGGAGGCAGCTAACATCTTAGAAAAGGACACAGGGTGTAGACCTGACCCTGGCTTTGTTTCTTCCATCTTTACTCCCATCAAGTCAGGTGTAGAGTGTAGACATCCTGCATCCAGATCTAAACCTAACTTACCTGAAGCTCTCTGGGGTTTTGGGTCTGGGTGGAGGCTCCGCTGCCTGTGGAACATTCAGGAAACATGAAAGGGGGAGGATGACAAGAAAGAGAACAGATAGTTAATGGTAATTTGAGCATTGCTCCAGATCCAAAATCAAAGACCTCATTTCTGAGTGGTCTCTGGGGAAAAGGCACAATTTGGGAAGCCAGCAGCCTGCCAGCTTGCCTGGGTGTGGGCTTCACCAGTGCAGCAATGGTCACGACCCAGAGCCNGTGCCTGGAGAAGGTGTTGTTGTTTTGGGGGGCTTCTGACCTCAAGCCTTGTCCCTTTCCAGTGTTTTCCAAAAGATCTGGTCTATANTAAGTGTTTGTCAANTGTGTGACATTTCTGGATATTTAAAATCATCTCAGCATCTACTGGCCAGACAAGAGTCCCCCTTTAAAGTGTGTTCTCTGTTCTGCACTGAATGTCATAGAGTCCATTATCTGGGACTTTCCTTCCTTGTCGTCTAGCTGGGCTGAAGTGCAACAGGTCTCAGCCAAGCTTTCTCCAACTTTCACCATGCCAAATGGAGACAAGGAATCTAGAGGCTGGCTCTCATTATGCCCTGTGCTCATCCTGTCCCCATGGCCTAAGCATGGGTCACATGGTCAGGCAGTGATCACCCTGCCCTGTATTTGGGGTAGAGGTCAGTGCTATCTTAGAAAGTGTATNTGCAGATGGCAGGGAGGTGACCAGATTCCAGGCCCTTTCCTCCGCTAGTGCTGATCACTGCTCTTACCCATCACTGTGTTATGCAACCAAGCTTGAATTTTCCTTAATCTACTTCACCATCTTCCTGTCACANGTTTGGTTTTTGTCTCTGGACNCACTGCCACATGTCATTGGGGGACCATCNCTGAGCCCAGCTTGGGCTGGTACCCTGCCTTGTGTCCCCAAAGGAATCTCTTGCACATAAGCAAGTGGATAGAGCNGAGAGAATCAAAACCTCAGGCTCTGTACCCCCTTGTCCCCCCACTCACTCCTNAACCCNTGAAGAGGCTTTGTNACAAAACTTCCAAGGTGTNTGTTTCAGTGTTCTGAGAGAATGGTCAAGGTCTCACAAGGTGATCAACAGATCTCTTAGAACTTGAAAANNGAGGACTGGGATTAGGAAGAGCAGGGGCCTCAGAGGATGTAAGACAGAGAGCNGACATGGCCATCCTCCCAAACAGCCATGTAAGCTAGGACTGAGAANAGAGGGCAGGCACCTCAGCTCTGCTGAGAGATGGCTGAAGGAAGCCTTACAATCAGTGTGTCAGCCTAGNTCCTCTCACTGGGGGCTACTTCCCNGATAGATCTGGCCTCACCTGTGGCTGCAGAGGGGCAAAGCCAGAAAAGTTGTCTTGATGAACCACAGATGCTACAACCTGAAACACAGACAAAAGAGGGTGAGGGTGCTGCTGCCAGCTGTGTTCGCCCATCTGTGTCTTTCCCTAAGACCTCCTCCTTCCTCACACCACAGAACCACTGTCATTTGTGTAGGTTCCAGAGGGAGAGGGAAGGTAAGGATTAGCGTACANCCCTTCTTGGATTAGAACTCTCTCTCTTAGAAAAAAAATTGCTGGTATTCATATAACATCAAATTAACCATTTTAAGTGAAAATTTTGTGGTATTTCATACANTCACAAGGCTTTGCAATGCTATCAGGTGCCAAACATTTTAATCACCCCAAAAGAAAATGTTGGACCTATTAAGTAGTTTACAGTCTCCTCTCTTAGCCTGGCAACACATATTTGTAAATCTCAGGGGGTTGACCTGCTCAAAGAGCTTATATAGAATTATATAGAATGTGCCTTTTCTCCCCATTTTTTGTGTGTGTGCATGTGTGTGTGCGTGTGTTCGTGTGTGTGTTGTGTATGTTGTGTGTTTTATGCCTAAGGGGGCAGGTTTGTGTGTGTGTGAACATACAAGTAGAGCCCTGAGGTTAATGTGAGAATCATCCACTGAAGCAGGGTCCCTCAGTCAAACTCAGAGCTNACTAATGTGGCTAGTCTTGCTAGCCAGCTTGCTCTGAAGAACTCCACCTTCTGAGTCTGGAATTACAGGCAGGACTCCATGGATACCTTACAATTAAATGAGTTCCGGGGACCTGGAATCTGCTCTTCATGCTTCCACAAAAAGCACTTTAACAACTGAGCCATCTCCCCAGCCCTAGCACATGACATTCGTATTTATCTCCTTATAGACAGCATACATTTTCACCCATGTTGTAGCATGCATTAGTACTGTATTCTTTTTGTGGGTGAGAAGTATTCTACTGTCTGGACATAGCACACTGTATATATCTATTTATGTATTGAGGGCTCTTTGAGTGTTTCCATTAGCCATATTCTGTTGGTCTCTCTGATTCTGCCAGCTCCAGCTACTCAGCCACTGGGCAACTCACGTTTCCAAACTGTCAAAGTCAAATGCAGTTTGGAAGAGGTACTGCTGCCTCACTTCAAATCATGTCTGAAAGAATTTAAGACCTGNGTTCAGAAGAAATCCTGCTGAAGAAGGAATCCAGTCATAAGGCTGTGAACATAGGAGTGATTCCCCAAAATTCTGAGCAGTGAATTACAGGGGCAGCGAGCCAAGGGCATCTCCTGCTGGCCCTTCTCCCCTAACATTCCCCCTAGCTATGTGAACCCTAGCTATGTCTTTTATCCTTTGCCTCAGTCCTGAGACTCAGCATCCTGAGAGGAACCTCAAGAGTTACTGAGGTCCAGAACGATGGAAGAAACTGGAAGCATTCATTCCTTACTGTTGGCAAGATCCTCATTGTCATCCCTGAATGCCACAGAGTGGACAAGTCTTCTTGAATCCCTTCCACCAGGCCCACACAGTCCAGGGCACAGGAGAGGTGGGAAGATGAGTGGTCCCACCTACCGTAGCTTTGCCCAGATAGTCTTTTTTGGCCAGCTGAGCCACCTGCCTCTCATTTGGCCGGAACAGCCTACCCACAGGGATCACCACGGGCTCGAACAGTTTCTGCTTCTGTAATAGAATGGACAGTCACNTGTCACTCAGCTGTACCGGGTTCATTCTAAGCAATGTGCTGTTAGGTGACCTTGTGTGAGCATCATAGAGTGTGTTTATACAATCTTAGTGGCTCAGCCCTTGTCGAATGTGGTGCATTGATTGACTAAGACATCTTTACATCTCTCATGACTGTATCTCCTCGTCTGAAAACGGGAGTAATGAAACCATTCCTGCCTTCCTCATCAAATGGACCATTGGAAAAAGTCTCAAGAGAACATCCTTTTCAAGCCATGGAGACTTTTGATCAAATTCACCCAACCCCTCCCCTTAACTCCTACCAGATCCACCCTTACCTCTTTACTCCCCATAACTTTGTGTCCTTTATTTATTTGTCCAAAACAGAGTCTCACTGTATAGCCTTAGCTGGCTTAGAACTTACT
>LZPO01107546.1:918737-931300 GCA_001675575.1 Neotoma lepida
TTGCTGTGGTCATGGCGTCGCTTCACAGCAATAGAAACCCTACCTAAGACAATGATACTAGGTCTGTTTAGCAAAATAATAGTAGTAGGTTCCCCTTTGGGGTCTGTGAGCTCCCCAACAATGGGTATTTGGTTAGATTCACAACTAGGCATGTGTTTCCGCCTATGGAGTGGGCCTTAAGTTCAGGCACAAAGCAGTTGGTTACCCCACAGCATTCATGCCACTATTGCACCCATGGGCATATCTTACCAACACTGATCATTACTTCAGTTCACAAAGCTCACAGCTGTGTAAGACTGCTGATGACCTTTTTCTCCCAGAAGCCTACATAGAACCTTCTAGTACTTTTAGAGCTAGCCAGCATGGAGGAAGCTTCTTGGTCAGTACCAACCTCATTTCTTCATGCCCTATGACCAATATGTGTGCTGTCTTAAGCAATAGGGTCTTGCTGGAGCTATCCTACACAGAGGATTATGTTCATCCCAGAAGTCACAGGTTGCCAAATAAAAAGACTAGTGGCAAGTGTGGGATACTTCCCCTTGAACCATCAGTCAGGGGTGTCCAAGAGACCTCCAAAACAATCCAGACTATTCCCATTGCTCTTGGTTGCCCACTGGAAGCAGGTGGCTTTAACATCACCTTATGTTGGTATTATGCACCCAATACTCTTTCTCTAGAGCACTGCCCCTTTCCCATTTGGTGTGNTATCTTGAGTTTCTCTCCCAACATAGAGGGCACCACTACAAGGGCAGCTCAAGAATCAAGCCAGGGTTGTGACAGTGCTCTCTTGGGACTAGTTTGCTCATGTATACAGGCATACAAAAACTTGAGCCCCCTTCTTGGTGTTTAAATAAAGCTTATTTAAAACTACCTTTTGGGGGCTGGAAGGTGGCTCAGAAGTTAAGATCACATTTTGCTCTTCCAGAGGACCAGGGTTTGCTTCTCAGCACCTACATTAGACAGCTCCCAACTGCATATAGTTCCAGCTCCAGGGGATCCAATACCTCTCTGGTTGCTATGGCCACCTACCCACACATACNTATTCTCACACATAAATGTATAATTTAAAATAAAATATCTCCAAAGAAAGAAAAATGACTTTTGCTCTCAAGTAAAATCAAACTATGAGCAATAATTTTTCATAATTCTTTTCATGGAACTGGAATATTTTTGTGGGAGCCACGTGGAGCCTGGCATTGTGCCAGACAGTAAGGATGCAAAGGTAAGCAGAAAAACACAGCCTCTGTTTTCACAGGGCTTGAAGGCTACACAGCACCAAGAAACTGCAGGCATTGCCCAGGACCATATGATGAGAGATCCAGGGGCTATGCTGTTCTGTTCTCTAGGATGTGGCTTCTCAGCTCAGATTCAGGATGGAAGATGTTGAAAGAGCATTTATTAGCCAGAACTAACAAANAAAACGTTCCCATCATGGTGTCCTAGGAACCAAATGGGACTCTAAGGACTCCCTCTCCCCTACCACACTCACCCAGATGCTTTCCATGGCCTTGTCAATTTTGGAATGCCTGGGTTCAGACTTCATGTTCGTTGCCAATGCTAACTGTTCTTCTGCCTTTTTCCATTCTTCTCTCTTGGCATGCATGAAGGCGATATTATACAACACCTAGAAGAGCAGAGGCCACACAAAATTTGAAACTACTCCAAAGTAGGCNCCAGGAAGAATTCACGTGTACATCCAGGGAATGCTGTCTGGTGACATAGTTCCCTTCCCCAGCATTGAGGGGCTAGCCAACAATTAGTCTAGCTACTGAGTTATGTCAGACATAGGGGCTGGGTTAAGAAAACATTTTATAATGCATAAAGCCAGTATCGTGTGCATTCTTCTAACAACCAACTAGGTCAGGAGGCAAGAACTACNACAAGAACTAGTGTGTCNTTCTAACATAGGGAAGAGGCGCTTTTCCAGTGCCCCTTGGGGAGGCAGAGGCAGAGCCGGGAAGAAAAATGAAGGTGTGTGATCTCTAATTCCTGCTATTGCTGTTGAACCTGGGCTGAGCCATAGGTCGGGTGCAGGGTGGGTGAAGGTTCTAGATGTATTGTTCTGTACGTGAGCCAACAGAACCTGCCTGGGATTACATGAATAGCAAGACTGTTACATAGCCTCATGCATGAGACAACTCCATGGTCAAAGTCCAATGGAGTTGGAAAGAGAGTTGGCACACACAGAGCCCAGGGGAACACTTTAGCTGCAGTGGAGGAGGGAATGGCANAACTTCCCAGGTCTTTAGTTGGATTCTAGGGTCATCAGAGTCTGCTTTATTATAATACTGCACTATTTACACACAGAATTAAACTTTTGGATACATTTAATAAGATAAAAGAAAGTTATGGAAACAGAGGGGTGACACTTGCAGCTGAGTCCTGAAGGACATTGATGCTCTGTCTTCTCTCTCTTAGATTCATGTGCTTTCAGGGACACCAGCTGCCCTGTCCTGACAAAACGTAGGCAGTCCCACAGGGCTGTTCTGTAGCAAGAATGGAGGCCTCTTGCCAACAAATAATGCTACCATGCCAGACACACCTGGGCAACGAGGTTGGTATTTCCATGGAGTTAGTGGCTGGTGCTGATGCTGGGAACAGAATNAACCTCAGGAGTGGAGCTCCAGATGCCCTTTCCCACCCATTTCTGAGCACCAATGAGCTGGTGCCTTCTGCATAGGTCTTTGCTTANAATGGTTGAAAATGGTTGAAATAAGGATTTCCTCACACTTATTTATTCTGTGTGTGTGTTTGTGAGTCATGGCACATGTTTGGAGGTCAGAAGACAACTCTGTAGGAGTCAACCCTTTCCTTCTACCTTGTGGGTCCAGGGGTGTGAACTAAGGTCATCAGCCTTAATGACTAGCAACTCTTACCCACTGAGCCATCTTGCCAACCCCAAGGTATCAGGATTTGGACTCAGGATTTTTATTTTTTAACTTAACAATAGTACAGAAGAGAAATACAGTCAGGAGAAAGAGCACTTCAGCGTTCTAACTTTGATCTTTTCCCAGGCTAGTGACACACACTACAATACTGTCTTGCAATTTGGTTAGTGTCATAGAACCTTGCCTACTAGTCAGCCAGGCAACCACAAAGGAAAGCAAGTGACACACTGTAGGAGGTGGGGAGGTTTCAAAGGATGGGTTAGGGGAGTGTCTCTGTGATCACCTCAGCAAGCAGAATAAAAAGCCATGGGAGGCAAGAAGGTAGTTTGGTTCAGCACAACTAAGTAGCCTGTGTTGGTTCAAACCTTGAGATCCTGACCCTGAGTGGCGTATTTTAGGCATATTTAAGCACAGCACAATTTAGTCGAAACATTCCTGGTGATAATTAACTCAATCCTGTGTGCACACTAAAGCACAAAGTAAGCTGAATAAAGACCAGATGTGACCACATTGCAACTCTTTGTAAGGCAAATGTGACACCTTCCGTAAAGATGGGTTCTATAGACTGACTGAGAAAAACAAACTCATGATCTGGGGAAGGATCCAGTGGGGTTGGGGCCACACAGCACTAAGGTCACCAGGCTATTAACCATGTCCACCCTCACCCTTCTGGGTGGAAAACAGGTTATACATCCTGTTCCTTTGAAGGAACAGCACTGTGTATTTAACATTCCCTAGTGCTTAGCTGTGAACACAAGNCCCTCTGTGCTTCCTACAACACACTAGTGTGCTAGGCCATAAAACAATGATGGACATGGTGTAGGTGTGTTAAATGCATNTTTTACTTAAAATAGTTTTTATCCTGACTGGNACTGAGGATGTGGCTCAATTGTGCTTGCTTAGGGTGTGCAAAGCCNTGGGTTCCTACCCCACTACTACATCAACCCTACTGGTGGTGCACGCCTGTGTTCTGAGCACTCTTGAGTGGTGGTGGTGGGGGGGGCAGGAAGATCAGAAGTTTAGTCATCCTTGGCTACATACCAAGTTTAAGGCTAGCCTGAGCTATGAGAGTCCTGTTCAGAAAGAGGGAGGGAGGTAAAGAGAGAGACAGAGACAGAGAGACACAGAGAGTCAGAGAAAGAGAAAAGAGACAAAGAAGAGGGGGTAATTTGGACAGAACCTGTCATCATAAATTGAGAAACATCTGGCACAAACTTGNCTGCACTAACCTATCCANGCCATGTGTGGACAGAGAAGAGATCACAAAGAGCTTTAAGGTTGTTCTTANTTTTTCCTCAGTTNCCTTCNCTTGAGGCCTTTCCCCATAACCAGTTTTATGACTAGGGNCCCTCGAGGCGCCTTCACAAGAAATGGCTTAAGTAGGGAAATGACTGATTTCCTGNTCCCTGGGTCATTTCAACCCTAACCACAGTAGGGACTCCCTCCTGTGAAGTTCCGCTTGCTACCACAGGGCACAATTCTTTTTCTAGAACTGTCTGTTCCCCCCTTCATATGTGTAAGTGGCAAGTGGCCCTCAGCCAGGTGAACAGCGATGTTTGGAGACCATTTTGATCATCACAAGGTGAGGTGGGATGTGCCTGGNGTCTAGTGGGAAGAAGCCAGAGGNCAGAGAGAGGGCCAAAAANCCCATGAGGACAGCNCCTNTAACAAAGGGTCTTCTCCAACTTGTTGAGAGCCACCGCCCTCNGGAACTGGTCTCATGCCAGCCAATTCCCAGAGCAGAGTCCCATCTTCCCTTGTGAGCCATGGCATAGCTGTGTGCCTGCTGCAGGGCAGGATGGGCCACATGTCCCCAGGGACTCGGGCAGTGATAGAATCTATTTTTACTTGCAGCTCTGAGCAACCCTCGAAACACTTTGCTTCTTGTGCCTGAGAAACTGAAGCAAAAGAGACGAAGTTTGTTCGGCAATGCTTCTAAATAAAGGTTTGACACTGGCAGGAGGTTTTGTTTTTAAAGCTAGTGGTTTATATTTGGAAGTTTGATAGGGAAGGTTATTTGGGGAAGAAAAGTTCATAAACTCANAAGCCAAAGCCAGCCATGCCTGTCCATTTTGGTAATACAGGAAAGAGGTTGCCCTTGTTTGGAGAACCATACCACACCGTGTGTTTTGTACTGTTCTTTGACAGACTTGTACCAAATGACCCGCACACAGTCTCTCTTTGAGTGTTAACCAAGTACCCAGAAGGGTTACAATGGGTTCCTCTGACAGAGAACCNGTGATTTTGGATCTGTTAGTACAATGCTGAGCNAATAGCTTGCCAGCTTGAATTGCTAAATAAAATATGCAAATTACTGCAAATATGCTCACAGACCGGCACACTCCTGTCTGGTCTCCCTTCAAAGCACACAATGAGCTTGTGTTTGCACAGACTTTTGAGCCTGAAATTAAGAAAACATTCACTCTCAGGTACCTAATTACTCTATGAGGAGCNTGAAATCAGTGAGTCCCCCTCCCNTCCCCNCTTCCCTCTCCTTTCATTCCCTTTCCTTTCCTCCCTTTCTCAATGTTGAGGTCCTGGGCCTCACAGCCTAGGCAAACACCTGATCTCTGGGTGTTTTCTTAACAGAGAGCCTGAGTCTCTAGGCACAGAAGTCAGCATGNCTTCAGCAAGCGTCCGCAGGTGCTAACAGACCTCNGTGTTTCTTAAATGTCCTCTCTAGGCCATCCCTGCTCTCCTTACCTCACAGGCAAACAGCTTGAACTGCAGCCCCAGGATCTTGTAGTCTATCAGCTGATTCCCTCGAAGCTGAGTCAAAGCCTCCTTAAGGTCTTTGATAGCTAAGTCATATCTGCAGGACAGGGGGAGAAGTCAGTCAGTCCANCCAGGTCATGGAGAAAGAAATGCAGAATACATGCCTCTGTGCTTCTCCATTCTCCATCCATCCCACTGGAAGAAGCCTTCCTATTTCATTTGACCAAGTCTACCTTTTCACCAACCCTGAGACCAAAGATTCTACAGACAAGGTGTGATTTTTGCATGCTGGAGACCCTAAGTCTATGACAGTAATGGGGATTTTCTTCTCTATGGGCTGTAAACACATTTCCCACCTTCTGATNACCCCGGTGACCTTCACACACAGCTTTCACTCTCACTAGAGAGTCCCAAGCAGTACCTCACCTGCCCACCCTGCTTCTCTTTGGAAGAGTCTCGGGGCAGATTCAAAGCAGTCCTCACCACCCTCATTCAAGGTCGGATTTGCCTGGCACAGCTGCCAGGGTTCCTTGTCATAGCTACAGCTGCGGGCATCATCCTCCTGCCTACAACCTCCTGTGTCTTCTGCTAAGTTCAGCTTAGCTCTTGGCTTTGTGGCCTCTTGCCTCCTGTTCACACTTTGGGAAAGATGNAGAAGTGACTCCCACACATATCTCGGGCCATCCTGTAAAGGAGGAGAAGGTAGACTTCCTGGGCCCCTCTCTGTAAATGCATAGGCTGTGTGTGGCTGTCTGTTTCCCCGAAGCAAGGAGAGGGCGGGTGGAGGCACAGGTGGCCTGTTCCCTGAGCAGATGCAATTTCCACTGTGTTCCACAGCCTGTTTGGGAGGGAGCAGGGGAAATCTCAGAGGGTACACTGAAGTGTCATCAGCACTGACAAATGTGCCCTGCTCCCCGAGGAGCTGGCTGAGCAGGTGGACTTCAGCTGTGGACATGCCCTGAGTCTACCTGGCACTGTAGGGACTCAGCAAAGCCCTCCGTGTCATTTTCTGTCTCATCAAGATGTCCACAGTGTGAAGAAGAAAGGACACATAACCCACAGGACTTGTTTTGGGTGAAAAATCTGGCTGGGGTTAACCCCACTAAAGTCTGTTTGTTGCTGTTGTTTGTTTTTGAAATAGGGTCTTATGTATCCCAGGCTGGTCTTGAACTCAGTATGTATCCTGGGATGACNTTGAATTTCTGATCCTTCTGCCTCTACCTCCTGAATGCTGGATTACCTAGTTTATGCTGGGAATCAAGTGACCTAGGGCTTCCTGCATGCTAGGTAAGCACGCCATCAACTGAGCAGTATCCCCAGCCCTAATCCATTTTTAAACTTGTCTTTGCACAAATCATCTGCTCGGCAGCCCCCTCCTACCCTGCTGCCGCTCCTCTCCTCACCCCTGTACTGTGGACCTCAGCTTTCACACAGCTCTGGAGCCCAGTTCTTAGAAGCCTGAAAGAGGCTCAGCCCTGGATCTTGCTGGCCTCCTTCAAAGTTCTCCTCTGTGCCATCTGGAAGCTTCCTAAGAAGTCTGCCGAGAAGCAACCACACCCCCCCCCCGGGGATGGGGGTGGGACAGGTTTCTGCTCCAGAGGACTTTCCCTTGTCATTTCTGTAGCAAGCCCTGAAAAGACGCCTTAGTAACTGCTGAAGCTGCTGCTACCAACACACACACACACACACACAGACACAGAGTCTAGAATCCCAAAGCACATGCTCACACTCCTCAGAATAACAGAGTCTCAGGATGCCGCCCATGCAACTCCAACAGGTAGACAGGCCCAATGCTCCCACCTTCAGCCCAGCAGGAAGAAGGCCTTGCCTCCTCCTCTTTCTAGTCAGCTCCACCTTACTCTGAAAGACCTCACCACGCTTTTATTTCCACAGCCCTAAAATCCAGNAGGTCCACACTGTGAAAGACAATTTACAGACCCTCCCTTTTTGGGATGACAAAGCTGGGGACACAGAAGTTTGATGGGAGGGAGGGAGTCATCCTGGGATACCATCTGTTGCTTGGGAATGCCTCTGATGGGTTTTGTACTAACGCAATGTTTTGAAACCACTTTTTGAAATTTGCCATCGACTGAGAACTTTTTCTACTGAAACATACATACTGTTTATCTGTAGTAACTTATTATACACATGCTGCTAACAGTTTGTTTTCTTATTCTTCTGATAGGGTCATACCCCACCCCTACCCAATAGTTTAAACTGGGCTTTGCAGTCACATTCAGCAGGGATGAAACTAGGGTTGATTTGATTTCATAATGACCCTTGTTTGGGGACTGCTGAGCCCCTCCCAGAGAGGCACAGTGGGTGTCCTCATTAGGGACACTGGTGGGAGGCCCAGCAGCTAAACAACCTAGGTCATTGTGGTTGGGCCCCAGTGACTTAGAGTGAGGTCAGGCTCTCCTCCCTTCCCCTGAAAAGCCTCCTGCATGCTATTTCTTGCATAACTGCCCAGAAAAAGCTAGCCAGCCTTCCTTCCCACTGAGGCTGGAGGGTACTTACTGAATACTAGGTATACCATCACAAAGACCCATTGGGCTTCTTGTCACTCTCTCCCAGTGTGGGTAGCCCTGGACCACTTACTTCTCCATGCTGTAGTAGAGCATTCCTCTCTGGAAGTAGGCCACTGCCAAGTGCTTGTCTCTGTTGATGCTTTTGGTGAAGGCCTGTAGGAAGAAGGGTCCACACATGGTGTCAGAGCCAGGCAGAGAGGAAGTGTAAGATAGCCCCAGGGAGAGGCAGGCAGGTGTGTCATAATGACTCAACAACTCAAGGTGACAAAATTGGCCTNGGGTACAGACATCTTGGGTTGCAATGCCCTGGGGTGTTATTTCCTCATTTCATAGCCTGTGGTAAATTACCTAATCTCCCTGAACCTCAATTTTTTTTTTCCTCTGTAAGGTAAGTGATAGGGCTGGAGAGATATCGCAGCAGTTAAGGCTGGCTACTCTTCTAGAGGACCCAAGTTCAATTCCCAACACCCACATGTAAGCTCACAACCATGTGTAATTCTAGTTTTAGGGGCCTCCTTAAGTATGTGCCAGGTGGTGGTGGTGGCGGCGGCNCACACCTTTAATCCCAGCACTCAGGAGACAGAGGCAGGCAGATCTCTGTGAGCTTGAGGCCACCCTGGGCTACCAAGTGAGTTCCAGGAAAGGTGCCAAAACCACACAGAGAAACCCTGTCTTGAAACCCCCCCCCCAAAAAAAAGAAAAGAAAAGAATCAGGTATGCACATGGTGTCAAAACATACATGCTGTCAAAACACCCACTCACACTAAAAAATAATAATAAAAATTGAAAGTGATATAGTTAAAATATATGTTGTATTTCCTTGATATAAATTTATTGTATAAGTATTTATATCACTAAAGTAATAAGTAAGAATACATATATAATATTATTAATAAGGTATTAAACAGGAAAACAAGAGCAGAATGTTGGAGTTCCTGGCCACTCCCCCAGCTAAGTGACCCCCTATACGCAATTAGTTCAGTAGCCAAGCAAGGGGCGTAATTCACGTGCAATNTGATCGTGCGTGTGCAAAGGAATCCCCACCTATTCCTCCCTTCCCTTGTCTCTCTTCCTCTCTTCCTCTCTCCGTGCTCTCTCTCTCTCTCTCTCTCTCTCTTTCTCTCTCTCCTACTCCTTTTCCCCTATCTCTCTTAGGCCTGGCCATATTTTTTTCTGTCCTCTCTCTACTTTCTAATAAAGCTCTGATACTGGGTTTTGTCCTGCCTCGTGACTTTTCTCGCACGGTAACCNCAGCGCTGCAACTAACTAACACAGAGGGGATGAGAGGACAGCGATAGAATGGGAGAGAAATCTTGACCAGTAAGGGTAGAAGAAGCCAGTGATCTGAGTGTGTGAGGTGGTCTGTGGCAGCGCCTGGCCCAGAGTCCCAGGTCCAGGCCAGGGTATGAGCACCCAAGGCCTGCAGAAGAGCTTCATCCAGGTAAGCTTCCTCCTCTCTCCACAATGTGCTCTGTCTCCACAGCTCTCAGGCTGCAGCCCACCCCTGAAGGATGGTGAAGGGGACAATCATCCCTCCAGGCGGAGGCTGGGCCAGCCCATATACTGTCCCACCTGCTTGCTGACTGAGAGCCCGGAGTGGACATGTGGACAGTGTCGGTCAGGGGATGCNTGGTGAGAACCGCTTCTTTAGAAGTGGTGGGGGCTGGAGAGATGGCTCAATAGGTAAAATGGTTGCCTCACAGCATGACAACCTGAGTGTGACCTCCAGGTCTAGGTAAAAAAGCCAGGTGTGAGGCCACATCCTTTCATCTCAATACTGGGGAAACGGAGGCGGGATCTCCAGCCAGCCTGGCCTAATTGGCAAGTTCTGGGTGAATAAGAGACCCTAACTCAAAAACAAACAAACAAACACACACACACACACACACACATCCAAAACAAAACAAAACAAACAAACAAACAAACAAAAAGACAGGGTGAGCATCGTTTGAGATGGCTCAGCAGGATAAAGGCATTTGCTGTGCCCTCCTGGAGACTTGAGTTTGATCACTGGAACCAGGTAAATATGGAAAGAGAGAACTCCACAAAGGTGTCCTTTGACCTTAGCAGCTACACCATAGCCTATGTGCCCACCCCCACTCCCATCACACACATACATACTCAATCAATCAATCAATCAATCAATCAATCAGTCAATAAAGATGCTGGGTAGTTGTGGCAAATACCTTTAATCCCAGTGCTCAGGAGGCAGAGGCAGGGGGATGTCTGAGTTTGAGGCCAGCCTCGTCTACAGAGGGAGCTCCAGCCCTGGGCTGCTACACAGAGAAACCTTGTATCAAAAATATAGAAAAAAAAAAAAAGATGCTAAAATGCCCCAGACCCTTGGTGACTTCCTGACTCCATCACAGTGTGATTTCCTTCAGCCAGCCTCGGAATCCTTAGAGGAGCACCCTGAATTGTTGATCAGAATTGTTTGAGCCAAACTAATGGGATGCTAAGTTTCTAGAAGCCATAAGAGGCACCTTACAATCNGGTGCAAGGTGGGCAGACCTAGAAAGAACATGTCTGTCTGTGTGGAGTTGGTAAAGAAAGCATAACTGAAGAAGTCTTCACAAGATGGTTAAAGAATGACCTTGGGTGACGTGAAGTTCTTGGAAAGAGCAGAGCCCCACCCGTGGGTGGCTCAGAGAACCTGTCCTGGGAGCTTTTTAAACTGTCTGCCAAGCCAGGAGCAGTAGATGGGGCCTCCCGGGGTAGTTCTGGAGGGCTTTTGTTCTTTTAAGGCTTTGGGAGGTGAGGTTTCCAGAGGGAAGAAAAATTATATTTACAGGACCCCCTCAACTCACCTGCTCGGCTGCCGGCATGTTTTCCAGGATGGTATGCATGCAGCCTATGTTGAAGCAAATCCTCGAGTGGGGGTCCTGCACCTCACTGAAGGCCTCCAGAGCACCCTTCCAGTCTTTCTTGTCGGCTGCCAGCACCCCTTCATTCCAGAGTCTGATGGCCTCAGCCAGGGACATGATTAGTGTCTCTCTGCTGAGCTGCAGGACACTCCAGGCTTCAGGGTCCCAACCTAGTGCTCAGAATGGGATCTAGCCTCTCTCTGGGTGCCTTCATAGTGTCAGGAAGTTTCCCCACCTTTCAGGAACTGACGCATAAGCTAGCAAGAGAGAAAAAAGGAAAGAGAGGAGAGGGCTGGAGGAGGCGGGCCGGGAAAGGGGAAGTCTATTAGATTCTGCCTGCCATGGGCCAGTCAGTTCCTCTAAGTGTTTCTGTTACGTCCTGGGCACCTCCTATTCGTCCCTGCCTCCCACGCCCTCTGTGGCAGCTTCAGGTCAGGGGGCCCTCAGCAGGTCTGGCCAGGCACGCCTCTGAAGTTGCCTTTTTTCACCCTTGAATGAATTCCTTGCTCTGGCCCTCTGGTCTCGGGCTGTTGACAAGATAATTTGTGGACTATAGACACATCCATGGATATAACCTAGGCTGGCCTGAACTTTCAATCTTCTGGCCTCAGACTCCCAAATTCTGGAGTGATGGGCGTGCAGCCACTACTGTTTTGTTTTTGTTTTAAAATCTTGAGGGNAAAAAAAAAGAACGATACACATTTCTGAGACAGGATGGGGCATCATGCGTGTCCATCCAGGTCTGAGATAACTTTAAGAGAATTCAGATGGGTTCAGTTTCTCGTAAATACTCAAACTGGGAGGCAGATATGACAGTAATTATCACGTGTCCGTGAATAACTGAAGACGTGGCTCCTGTTCTGATGACTTAGGAGCTCACCTCACTTGTCTCTGTAAATACAGATTTGAGATTCCTTTACTTACTGCCTTGGTCAAAGTTAATAGTTAAAAAGTCAAAGTTAATACAAAAAACACACAANCAATAACAACAACCAAGGCAAAAAACTTTCCTGAGGAAAAGTGAGGTAGTGTATCTAACAATGAGATCTGCCAAAGCCTGGACTTCTTGGTAGGCAAAAACGCATGTCAGTGAGGGTCAAATGCATGGCTATTTCTAACTCTTGTTTTGTGCACCTGAAGGAACTCAACACAGGGTTTGTAGGATGAAGATAGGAGGGGTGAGGAAGAATGTATCATTGCATAGACTCATCCCTGTCTTTGATAGGCCTTCCTATCTCACTTCTTCGCCTGGTAATCTCCTCAGACTTCCAGACTCATCCATCCAGTCTCCTTCCTATGCCCCACCTCTGTGGCATCCAGCTCCCCACTCTAGGTTGTAGAGAGAATATTTTCTTTTTGTCTTCTCTCCTCCTAAATACTGACCGTATTGTTGTGGAATATTCCTTTACACTGTGTGAAGATATGTCCCTGTGACTGGTTTAATAAAAAGCTAAATGGTCAATAGCCAGGCAGGATTGTCAGGACAGAGAGAATGCTGGGAAGAAGACAGAGGAGTTTCAGGGAGATGTGGAGGAAGCATGACATGTAAGAGATGAGGTAACAAACCA
>LZPO01107546.1:936963-950434 GCA_001675575.1 Neotoma lepida
TATATGTTTCTAGTCTGGTTTAAGATCTTTTTCTATATTGATACAAATTTAAGGTTATTTTTTATATGTTTCTACTCTTGTTTAAGGTATTGTACTTAAGCACCATTTAACAATGTAATGTAAATTTCTATTCCTTGAAAGTTATTATTACAAACTATTTAAGATAATTAAGAAATACAGGTTAGTAGTTAGTCATCTAACAATCAAATTTGTANCTATGGTAGGTATGTTTTCANGGTCAAACAGATATATATTTTAGATAGATGATCTTCACACACTTCAAAGACCTACAGAATATGACATTTAAGATGTTTTAATAACATAAGGCTTTTCATGACAATGAGAAATGTCTGCTTCTGACAGCAACAATCTTTGCTTTCTTTGTGGTAAAAGCTAGCTATGGTGATATATTGTCTACCCTAATAAAGCTTGCCTGAGGATCAAAGGACAGAGCCAGCCACTAGATTAGTCATAGAAGCCAGAAAGTGGTGGCACACACCCTTAATCCTATCATTTGGGAGGCAGAGATCTGTGAGTTCAAGGCCATACTAGAAACAGAGCCAGGCAGTGGTGGCACATGCCTTTAATCCCAGTACTGGGAAACACACATACCTTTAATCCCAGGAAGTGACAGCAGAGCAGAGAAAGGTATATAAGGTGTGAGGAAACAAGAACTAAGGCAGTTCAGTTGAGACCTTTTCAAGTGAGAACTCAGAGGCTTTCAGTCTGAGGAAACAGGATCAGCTGAGGAGTTGGGGAGGTGAGGTTGGCTGTGGCTTGCTCTGCTTCTCTGATCTTTCAGCTTTCACCCCAATATCTGGTACCAAGTTTTTTATTAAAAGACCATCTAAGATTTGAACAACAGCTATCCACTGGGAAAAGAAACTGCCCTTGCCTCAATTGCTGATAGCACGCTGTCCAAACTGGACAAACAGGACACAAAAAGAAAGCGACTGCCGAACTTTGCCAAGACAGGGTAGGACAATCCTTCTACCCAGACCTCAAACCTCTGGGCAGAAGTTGGGGTTGGGGATAACCTACCCTTCTGTCCTTAGGGTATAAGCAATGGGGTTAGGCTCAGTTTTGTTCACTTTCTTCAATCCCTGTCACCACACAGGCTAAGCCATCATCAGCTCCTAGTTAACNTAGTCTCCTGACCATCTCTGACTGAAACCTACTCCCTTCTCTATGCAGCTTTTGGAATGTTTCTAAAATCCACCTATCTTAGTTAGGGTTTCTATTGCTGTGAAGAGACACCATGACCACAGCAACTCTTATAAAGGAAAACATTTAATTGGGACTAGCTTACAGTTCAGAGATTTAGTGCATTGTCATCATGTCAGGAAGCTTGGTGGAATGCAGCAGACATGTTGCTGGAGAAGTAATTGAGAGTTCTACATCCAGATCTGAAGGCAGCAGGAAGAGAGAGTGGCATGGGCCTGGCTTGAGCATTTGAAACCTCAAAGCCTCCTCCTAGTGGCACACTTCCTCCAACAAGGCCACACCTCCTAAGAGTACCACTCCCTAAGAGCCTATGGGGAGGGGGTATTTTCATTCAAACCACTACACCACCTCAAACAGGTCATACCACATTTGTAAAACACTTTCCAGACCCCTTGTTGGGCAGGCAGGCCCTGCCTGTTGTCCTGCACTCACCCCAAGATCCCCATCCTTCCCTGTGTCCCAGCTGCAAGGGNGACTCCCTGTGCTCCAGTGTCCCCACCCAGTTCTGTGCTTCTTACTCATCTTTCATTTCCCCCAGCTGGCCTCTANGAGCCCTGACTGTGATCTCCCCTGCCCTGTNACANCACACAGTTNCCTCTGATNACCTGTGGGTCGCAGCTGGTAATTATTGTCCCCTGTGCAGACACAGTCTGTTTAGTCACTGCTTCCCACTGTTAGCCAATGGACTTTCAGCCATCCTTCCTTCCTTCCCCAGCANCCCTCTGTCAGAACCCAAGTTCTATTCCGGTACCCATCTCCTGAGTCAATGTGAGGTTTAAGCCACATCACCCACACTGCCCCAGGGAGAGTGTTCTGATGGGTTCAGGCACAAANGCTGAGTTTTATTTTATTTTATTTTATTTTTTAAACAAAGTTTGGCTCTGCANCTCTGGCTAGCCTGGGATTTGCAATGATCTTCCTGNCCCTGCCTCCCAAGTGCTGGGATTTCAGGTATAAGCTACCATACCTGGATTTTAACACTTACTTATTTATTCTGTGTATGTGTATGCGTGTAAGCATGCATGTGCCACCACACACTTGTGGAGTTTCAGGTACAGCTACATGAGATATTGCTTATCCTATGTTGGTCTCTCCCCTAAACTGTATGCTTCAGGAGTACAGGATCCATGTCTGGTTTCATCTGGCTCTCCACTGTCTCTTTCATACTTATCATTTGTTTGATTATTAAATTTTGTGTTAAATACTGATGCTGTGCACAGTGCCTTTTGAAGGGCTCTACCAGGCCTGAGAATGGCAAACACAGGCCCAAGCATGGCAAACGTTCAGACAGGTTTTGCCCTTTTCCCCTTTTCCTCTCCCTTGCTAAAAATCGTTACATTCCTGAAGCTGGTACCCGGGTCCATTCCCTTATTTGGCCACTGACTCATTTCTGAGACAAAACACCAAGGTCCAACAATAAAATTTCATTATTTGGCTAATATGTCCAGTCAGGACTTACCAACTCACCCTAGCACTGACTCCCCTTTTTTCTTCTCCTTAAAAGNGCTCCTGCAGGAACACCAGCCCTGTTTGCCCCCTCTGCTTGCTTTTCCTGCTCTCCTTCGTGCTGTTGCTACTGCTTGCTGCTTGCCTTTGTAGCCCCTCCCCCACTTGCCCCTTCTAAGAATTTGGTGTCTATGTTCTGGACTGACTGGGGAGAGGGGGGCTGGCGGCCCAGAGCCTACTAAACACAACCCAGGCCAAAACATATTCTCTTTCTTTTTTTATGTTTTAATTTTATTTCGTGTGTCTGTATGAGTAGATGTATGTGCACCATATATGTGCAGAAGCCTGTAGAGGTCAGAGAGGTGCTAGATCCCTGGGAACTGGGTGTGTTGTGAGCCACCATGTGGGTGCTGGGAACTGAACCAGGGTCCTCTGCAAGANCGTAGCATTGTTTACCACTGAGCCATCTATACAGTCCCTCTTTTCCTTTTTTGATAGGACATTTGTGGGACAAAGTGTGTAAATACTGCTAAGATAATTGGGCTAGATATCCCTTCCTGAAGCCTGGAGCAAGGACACGGACATGTGCACCAGAAATAATGTAATGACTAGGCATTTGCTCACAGGACCTTCAGGATGAAGTTTGATAGGAAGAAAAAGAGATGTCCTCTCAAGCTTTAGTCCTCACAGGCCCAAACCCAGGGAGCAGAGGGCTCCCAGATCAGTGCATTGGAAGAAGTTCTACCATGTAAGCCAACTGCAAGCCTGTCTGAGCATCGAAATCATGTGGCCATGCAGAAAGGGCCGCCTCAGGCTGTGTCAAGAGCAACACAAGCAAGGTTTGGGTTCAGTTGGCTGCTGACTCAACCACCCACACCGAGGTCTGGAAGTCCCTCTTTGGACCAGCTCAGAAGATTGGCACTACACCCGACTCTCTTCCTCTGCCAGCAGCTGCCCTTCTCTTCATCCAGGGCCCCCAGCCTGATCCTTTGCCTGAACCTGAGCTCAGTCTACTGCCTTCGAAGCTCCTGCTTCTTCCTCTCCCTCATGGGGTCACAGTTCAGTTGGCAAAGCAGACATAAATGTTGGCCTCACAATGACACTCATCCTTCTCAGACAGGCGTAGCTGTTCTCTGGGAGTTCATCAGTAAGTGACCTGTGGGGTCACTTCCATAACAAAGGCCCTTCCATTTCCTTTTCAGTGTTAGTATTGAGTCTGTTGTCTTGTCTGAGGACACTTGGCAGAGTCTAAGGGTGCACACAAAGNCCATCACTCCATTCCTGTGACCACCAGAACGACACATCTGCCAGTAGGGATGTAAACTACTATCAGTTTACGAGATATGACTTTAGTATGTGGATAAATATTTTTCATATACTGGTAGTATTATTTTAATTCATTTAATCTTGGATAAAGTATATATTTACATAGCTCAAAAATTAAATATGGAAGAATTTTCTGTCCTCGTTGCCAAATGTTTCCCGAACATGGGGAGTCATTTTGTTAACTTACTGGCACTCTTCCAGAGGACAGGTGGAGTTCACCATCCCTTCTCCTTTTACACACAAGATCTGAAACACCATCTGCACCTGGCTCTTTTCCTTCAGCACTATTGCCTCATCTGAAGAGAGCTTCCTCATTCCATGTTTATGGCTGTAATACTTTCCACTGTATGACCGGTCCAGTCCAAGGATGGCAGTCAGGTTGTTTTTAATTGCACACTACCATATTAACTTCACAACAAACATATATATATGTGTGTGTGTGTGTGTGTGTGTGTGTATGTGTCACTCACCCATCTGTGCATATCACTATAGGATGAATTCACAAAATCTGAATATCTGGGTATAAGAGTTTAGTTTAATGTGTATTAGGAAAAAAAAANGTAACTTCCCTAAGTTGTTTATGACCANGGTGTTTTATCANAGCAATAGAATCCTAACTAAGACACTAAGCAAATAGCAGCATTGGAGGTTTGAGAATTCGGCTAAAATTAAAAAGTAGTATATATAAAAAAAAGAAGTAATATATGAAGATGTCCCTAAGGTTATATTTTCCTACAGTGTGTGAGTAAAGAGAGAGCTTCAGGTCCAGAGGCCTGGTCAGGGACTTGGGCTTTCCTCAAATGCCTGTGGAGCTTGCAGTACATTGTAGCCTTGCTTTTCTGGATAGCAATGCTCAANTGTCANGAACATGCTGTGTACTTGATAGACTGTAGCTCTTGTAGTTCAGGTGTTCTCAGTAAATTGGGGAGGAAAGAGAAGTCAGAATCTGTGTTTNCCTATCACAACACAGTCTTAATGGCGTTTGGAAGTTGAACCAGACGGACGCATAATGTGACAGGACAAGACAATGCAAATGTTCCTCCTTCTTGTATTCTTGCTGAGGCCATTTCAGGTTTAATTAGAATTGGATCTCCTTGAGGGAGAATCCTGTGGAAAACCACCCAACTCTATTCTACGAACCCAAGGTCAGGATGTCCTCGCTAACTTTTCTCGGTGTCTGTTAACCTGTCTGTTTGTGCACACCCCCCTCCAGCTAAGCACTTGTCTCAGCTTCTGTTAAAACGGCTTGCTTCAAATAGCTTATGTTGCAAAGCTTCCCTGCAGCTACCGAGTGAGATGCCAAGATGTGGTTTCTGCCTTTAAAAACTCTGTGTTCTGGACACTCAGGGCCACACCCAGGTCCCTGAACACTTGGGTGTGGTCCCAGCCAGCTGCAATAAAGACTTTCAATTGGCTATAAACTGTGTTTGAGTGGTCACCCTCGTTGGGCTCCCTGTAACACATAATAGGTATTTGGCTGTGCAGTCACACAGAGCCACAATCATAGGAGGTCCCAGCCTTCCTCTGCTGCCACCATCTTCCCATTATTGATTCTAAACAAGGGGCTGTGTTTTGAATCTGCAGGAAACTGTTCCTTCCACCTTACCTCACAGACTATCTCCTANANCTCCTGAAGGTCGCTGAGTGAAATGCTGCCCAACAGACCACCCACCCAATGAGGCTAAACTTTGGTCCCTTCTGCTTGATCCCAAGGCTGACACCATCTATCCTATCAGAGGACACTCCAGTCACCCTGCATAGAGAGGCCAGTTTTCCAGTGTCCTGGACTTTTCAGGGAGCCTTAATTGGCCAGATTCTGGGTCTGGAGACCCCTGAACTCTGTAGAGGCTTTCACTACCAGTGCCTCTCTCGCCCGGAGTTTCACCCAAGAAAGCATTGCACTGGGGGCCAGAGATCCTGGATTCTACTCCTGAGTTTGTCATGTGCCACCTAAGGGAGCTTCCACTGGCTCCTTCTATTCCTGAGTCTTAATCTCACCATCTGCCAAGTGGTTACAGGAAGACTTTCTAACCTGCTGCTTTCTTGCCAGACTGAAATAATACCCTTATGACAGAAAAGTGCACAAGCGACNCTTGTTCCATGCGCTGTTGCTCTGCGCTGACATTCCTTCGCTCCTACCCCGTGCTGGTTTGAGCAAAGGACTCACAGTGCGCTGGCCACCACCCCCTCAGCTGGCCCTGGGGACTCTCAATTGCACCTCTGTCCGAACTACAAGCCCTTTTCTCTGTGGCACGCTGGATCTGGGCAATCAGCTGTGTAACCATTTCCTCTTTGGAGTTCTTAAAAAACAAACACTTAGCAAAAAGGTTACACCACAGTACAATTAAAGCCGTAAAAAAATGATATTCCGTCTAGGGTCCTCATGTGCTGTCCCTTTTTAAACACAAAACTCTGGAATTCTTGCTTTGGAATCAATTTTTCCTACTTCCTTCTTCTCTTTGGATTGTTTGCTTACACGCAGTAGGAAGGGAAGCACCTATGTCTTCCCNCACGGTTCTTCTGTCCTCTGTCCTGATCTCCCTTCCCGTCCACATTCACTGGAATGTAAAATCCTGGAAGGAAAATGAGGGGAATAAAATATATATTAAAAAAAATTTTTTTACATTTATTTATTTGGTGTGAAGGTNGGGGGGGGCACATATAGAAGTCAGAGGACAGTTTGTGAGAGCAAGTGGGTTCTGGGAGTTAAATTTAGATCATCAGGCTTGGTAGCTCCTCTACTTGCTTCGTGCCAGCCTGGAATGAAGTATTTTAAGTCTGGTCTCCAGCAGAGCAAAGACGGATATAAAGAAGCTATTGTAGGGGGCCGGAGAGTCGGCTCAGCTGTTTAGAGCACTTGCTCTTGCAGAGGACCTGGGTTCAGTTCCCAGCACTCACATGGCAATTCACAATCACCTATAACTCCAATTCCAGGAACTCCAACACTCTCTTCTTACCTTCTCAGGCTATGCACGTGGTGCACATATATACATGCAGGTAAAATGCTGATACATATAAAATAATATAAATAAATCTTAAGAAGGAAGCTGTTATAGTGTCTTAGGTAAGGATAAGGATGCTGAAATAGTGCAAGGGGAGAAACTGGGTGTGGATAAGCATCAACAGATCAAGAGGGGATGTTGACCGCCAGCTGCCCCAGGAAGTGCAGTGGTGATCTTATCTACCCTTGCATTTACACATGCTAAAGCCACGCTTCTGGCCATACTGTCTTTCCAGAGCATAGATCTGAGATTAGCTGCCATGACCTTTATTATGACTACTACTTGTTAGAATTCCTGGCCACTCCCCCAGCTACATGAGCACACATGCGCTGTCCAATAGCCAAGCAAGAGGCTCAGGGCCTACATCCTACGTAAACGCCTACGTAAACCGTGTGCTACATGATCATGTAATTTGTGCGCAGAGTGATCATGTAATCTATGCGCATGNGTGGCTACATAAACCCATATGCTCATGTGCGGAGGGGGGGAAATCCCTAAAAGCAGGTTCCACAAACCCCTCCCTGCTTCTCCTTGCACGACCATTTCCANAGGCCTAAGGACCTCCTTCTGTTCCCTGCCCCTAATAAACTCTTATAGTAGGTTTTGTTGTGCCTCGTGGCTTTTCTCCCACGGTAAACAGCGCCGCTTAATGAATAACATTGCACCGCATAATAAATAACACTATTACTGTTATTATTATTATTATCAATTATATTATTATTATGTGTATGGGTATTTTGTCTGTGAGAAAATGTCACTGGGGCCTGAGAAGAGCGAGGGCAACACAGTCATCATTTCAGGATCACAACTCTTCAGAGAGGGAGGAGAGGAGACCAAAAGCTTGGGTGAGGTCGCTGGCAGAGCTGGGCAATAAATCAGAAGTCACATGGGAGGCAGCAGGTTAGCATGTGCTGAGGCACCAGTGGGAGCTAAGGAACTCCCAGTGAACTCTGAGATGGAAGGAGGTGATTCCCACATTTTGGGGAGCTTGATGCTCCAAAGAGGTGAGACTAACACATTCCTCCCTACCCCATGTCTCCCTCACTGTGGGCTCCAGGCAAGTTCAAGAGTCTAAAACATTGGCCAGTCTCCTCCACTGTCATCTGCTCCTTCCTGGGTCAGTCCCAGCTGCCTTCCTTCTAAAGAGAATGAAGCAGTTACTATAATTGGAGCAAAGTTCATATCCACAGGGATCACGCTCAGGAGTGCCAGTGGGAATTGCAGAGTGAGTGTCAAGAGCAGGGACTGCAGGAAATTCTTCTGAGGGGTGATGTGATGTGCACATGTATGCCTCAGAGGCAGTGTGGACAGAAGATATAATGGGAAGAGAAGTAATAACCACACCTAGGCAGCAAAACGCTTCCTGAGTAGGTTCCTGAGTAGGTGTGCAGAGGAAAGANGGGCATAGACCCTCTTTGCTTCCCTCTTGATCTCAGAGAAGGTTCAGAAATGGTTGGAAACAATTGGGGGAGCAGGGAGAGTTCTGAGTCTTTTTTCCAAACTTGAGCTGCACATGCCCAGCTGCTTCCCCAATATTCCTTCCAGCACCCCCAGATGGCATGATTCCCTGTTTGTGATCCTAGGTCCCCCAAACTGAGTCTGTGTCACAGTTGCAAGCTTTGCCCTGAGGAGAGTTAAGGATGTAATAGCCATAGCTGCAGAGGCTTAGAACCCTTCAGGGACAGCAGGGCACTGGAACTAACTCGAACAATACCAGTTCCTCTTTATGAGCTTAATGTACTCTGTGGGCATCATTTCATCCGCCCCTTACAAAAAAAATGCTGATAGCAAAAGACATTGAGTCTTAGGTTCAGTAACTTGTTCAAGGTTTATTGACCTCATATAATTGGGATGAAAGCCCCACCTGTCAGCCTTCAAAGCTGTGAAAAACAGAGGAGAGAGCAGGGTATGATGGGGCACACCTTTAATCCCAGCACTCAGGAGGCAGAAGCAGATAGATCTCTGTGAGTTCAAGGCCAGCCTGGTCTAAAAAGTGAGTTTCAGGACAGTAAGGGTTACAGAGAAACCCTGTCTCGAACCCCACTTCCCAAAACAAGAAAGAAAGAAAGAAAGAAAGAAAGAAAGAAAGAAAGAAAGAAAGAAAGAAAGGAAGAAAGAAAGAAAGGAAGGAAGAAAAGAAAAAGAAAGAAAGAAAAGAAGACCACTTCCAAAGCACTGCACCCAGTCACGATATGTTTTTATTTTTCATAGAATTCAAAGTTTGTCAAGGCAATTCAGCTGTAAACCTGTTTTATTTCCTCTAATTAAAACAAACAAACAAACAAACAAACAAACAAACAAACAAACAAAAACCACTTCGGGCTGGAGAGATGGCTTGGTAGTTGACACCACTTGCTGTTCTTGCAGAGGACCTGGGTTCTGTTTTTAGCACCAACATGGTGGCTCATGATAGTCTGTAACTCCAGTTTCTGGGGATCTAATGCCCTCCTCTTCTGGTCTCCTTGGGCACTGCACATATGTGATATACATATATACATACAGATAGGCAAAACACTCATGCACATAAAATTGAAAAAAGACAACAACAACAAACTTAAAAGCAGTAAACACTGAGCTATGGAGAATTCTTAGTGTTTAAAGCACTCCCACANAAGCATGAGGATGTGAGTTCAAATCCTCAGAAATCTTGTAAGATGTTGGATGTGGTAGCACTTGTCTGTAATCCCAGGAGAATCCCCGGAAGCTCGCAGGTCAGCTAGCCTGGCACACAAAGCCACAAGCAAGAAACCGTCTCAAGCAAAGTAGAAGGTGAGGACTGACACTCAAGGTTATCCTGATTTACACACACACACACAAACACACACACACACACACACACACACACACACGGTTGCACACTGATACCCCTCTTCCCTCTCTCCTCCCCATACATACACTGATTAAAGCAACAACTACCAAGCAAACAACAACCAAGCTACCAACCAACCCACAACAGCAAAACACAAAACGGAAAGCTTCCTTTCCTGAGTAATGTCATTGTATCTAGAGAAGGGAGTGAGGTAACACCTAGAGGTGTCCCAAGATTCTGTCCCATGACCTAAATGACTTAAGTACTTCCACTGACACTGTACAAAAGCTACTGCTTCTTCTGGTGGCAGGGAGCCGGCATGACCTCTGCTGCCAGAGTAGAGAAGGCTGGGAGCTTCCAGGTCAAAAGTGGGAGCTCACACAAACCCGATCTCAAGAGACCTCCTCCTGCTTGATTTACCTGCTGATTGTTTAAAGTTAAAATAAACTAGAACTGTTTCACAAACTTGTGGTCTCAAACAAGGTTCTACTAAGGTAAATTAATGTAAAAAGAAACAAAAATAGCCAGATTTTGGGGAAAAAAAACAAAAAATGCCTGGAGCCATTTGGAGTTTGGAACCCCTGTTTCCTGTTTCAGCTGAGGTAGTTGAGCCTCCGCAGGAGCTGACTCCCTTGGCCTTAGCCTTACACTGTTTTAACAGAAGAGAATTGGGTCTGTGACTCCATCTATCCCATCAGCCCCCTCACTAGACCCCGGTGCCTTCTCCAGGCCCACAGGTCCACTGGAAGGGTTTCAGGATTCTTCTTTGGTTTGGGCTGGGCACTATGGCAGACACATAGGTAGTGGGACACTTTTTCCTTGCTGGTGGGACTAGGGTTCAGTTCCTCCTCCCTTCCCTCGTTACCCAGGAATCTGAAAAGCAAACTCTGCAGAGGGCATTTACCAAAGCCACTGGGAACAAACTCTGATTCTCTGTGCTTGCACAGACAGCAGGTGGATCTCTGGTCCCTGAGGCATTTTCTTTTTAACTCTCTGGACACATCTGTACCATCTGCTGCCGCCTATGGTTCCCAGACAAANGCTCACTGTGGCATCTGGTCCTGCATAGCAACCTGGGTACCAGCAGCTAGAGAGCCAGGAACACAGCGGGGTCTGGACTCCTAGAGTCCAGGAATCGTCCTGCACCAGCCACCAACGGGAAATGCCGTTTACAGAGGGCCCTGTTTGTCCCCAAGGTTAATAGCTCTGAGGAATGATCCTTGTTTAACTGGCCATGAAGCAGCTTTNACGAACGGGCTCTTCACAGCTGTTTCCNGGAGGAATGATTAACAGAATGGCTCTGGCTGAGGTTTTTCCGTGTAATGCTCACGCTTTGATTTGAGCAACTCATGATGTAGCTTTCCCTTCTGTTCAGGCAGAATGTCACAGTGAGGCGCCTCTGAATTAACTATCTTCTAAAGCTCACAGGAATCACATTCTGATCGAGCTTGTCTTGCTGTTGTTTCAACTGAGCCAAGGAACTGGGGGACAGAAACCCACAGTGGACATCCCTCCACCCCTACCTCCCCACCCCTACCTCCCCACCCCACCCCTTTCACTACAGCCTCAAGCACACTTTCAGTTTACAAGCATCAGTGGTCTCAGGAGCAAGTTAAGGGGGGATGATCCTTGCCCCGAGGAAACTTAAGCGTGACATGGTGAACTAGGAGGGTAAATGATGCACTTCTCTGCCATTGTTAAGTGTGACTTGAAATGATCAGGTAAAGCCATCTGGAAACAGTATGATATTGTCCAGGTTAGTGCTGAATCCCATTTCCTGAAACTATGAATGTCTTATGATTAATTTTTTAGCATTGTGCATAAATGCATTCAAAGTAGTTCTGCCTTCTGCCCAAATGTCAGCAGGGTGGGTGTTGTGATGCGTCACCTTCAGTGTACCAAAAGGATTCCCCTTTCTACTGTCTCTCAGAGCCCCGGCAGCTGTCCAGGTTTTCTGTGCCTTTTGGAAGGTGTGAAAACTAGCACACTGTGCAGGAGTCAGAGCTTCCTGTACCTCCATTAGGTCTGAGGCTCGACCTCCCGCAGCCTTATCTGATTGGTACCCACGACTGCTCTTGCTTTAGANGCTGTTTCTCAACCCCTCTTGAGCACTCAGCTGGGTTTCTGCACTTNGNCTGGTTGCCCCATACTTCCTTCACCCAGCACAGCATCTTAGTTTTGCTGACTGTTTGTAGACTGTAGTGGGCGGGGAACATACTGCAGCTTGATAAACGACCACTCATTTCATGGAACTGAACACCGCATCCAGTGGGTGTGGGGTGGGTGAAGGGCTTCCAGCCAGCCGGAGCACGGCAAGCACAGTTCTGGTAGGCCTTGCCCCTCCTCCATTCCCTCTTCCTTGCTAAACTTTAAAGATTACATCCTTAAAGCTAACCACTAAGGTCTATTCCCTTATTTGGCCACTTCCTCCTCCCGAGGCTGACCACCAAGGTCCAGCTATCAAAATATTGAAGTCCAGCAATCAAAAGCCCCCTTTGGCTGTCCTAATTAACATGCCCAATTAAAATGAAACACCTCGTCCTAACATGGGTTTTCCCCGTTTACCTTTATAACCTGCCATTTGCCTATGGGCCANGTCTGTTTCCTCTCTATCCAGAGGCAGTCCTTTGTACCTCAGGGGCAAATATCCCTTTCCCCTACCTCTTGTTCCCTTTCCCTTCTCCCTCGTCCTCTAGCACTGTCTTTGTCTCTTATTCTCTGCCCTTTGTCCCTCTGGGGCAAATAAATCTCCTTTGTGCTGAGAACTTGGTCTTGGGGTGTCTTGTGCCAGGTCCTCTCAGTGGGGTGGAGGAGTGGATTTGGACAAGAAAATGTCACCACTTCTGAGGAAGCCCCAGGTTCTGAGGCCTGTGAAGAGGGGAAAGAGACTGGGGGTTCAGGTGTCTGTGGTGCGGCCAGGTTTAGGGTACATCTTTATTTGTAGCCCCTCTTGTTTGAGCCACTGCAGCCATCAGGCAGTGTCTATTAAGCAACTGTGGACTGTCACCCACCCTCTTCCCATTCCTGGGTGTCCCGTGAGTCCGATTCAGGGATGCGGAAGTTAAGATAGCTGTGGGACAGGCCTTGTGGTCATGTAGTTTCCTAATTTGGTCTGGCCAGCCTGGGGCACAGGGTCCTGTGAAGCGTCATTTCTTGGCTAGGGTAGAGTTCCCCTAGTTCTCCTCTACCCTAGCCAAGACTGTCACCCNGGCTCCTGAGAGCTGTGACTGTGGCAGAGCTGATGGCTTTTCCTTCCTTTCTTTTTTTACCCATTAGGACATAGCTTTGATTTCTAGGCCTGAAAAGCCATCTTCACAATGAAGGTGACACAAAGCAAAAGCTTCTGGTTCAGAGGCCTGCACTCTCTGTTTGCTGTTGTTGTATGTTNGATGCAATTTGCAACTAATGCAGAAATGCCACAAATAAGAATCCCTATTCTTCCAAACCCTCTATTTTTAGTTCTCTCTCCTGGAAGCAGAAAACGTTCCTTTAATAGGTTCTAGGAATACTCAGACCTTTCTGTCTAAGCCCCACTCAGCTTGCTCTATTCTGAAGTCTGCCAACTTTTTACCGTAGTCTGTCATTTTTTTATTTAAAGCGGGTTACTCTGGGAAGGAGATAGTCTCCAGGACCATCCTGTGAGCCCTATTCAGGAGCACACACA
>LZPO01107546.1:970481-1016521 GCA_001675575.1 Neotoma lepida
CTTTTTATGCTCTCATGCCTTTGTTTTCTATAATATTTAATATCAACACAACACATTTAATTAATTTATAACATTTAATACTAATATAATTAACATTTAATATTAACATAATTAACTAATCAATAGAAATGATGTCTCCATCCTTTAAATTGACTATGTTCCATACATTATCCTTACTCTACATTTCAGTGCTATTTTTCATAAGATGTTTTTACTTATCAAGAGTCACCATTTAAACTGGATATGGTGGCATATGCCTTTAATCCCAGTGGAGGCAGGAGATCTCTGTGGGTTCCAGGCCAGCCAGGTTATACACCGAGACCGAATCTCCAAAAACAAAACAAAACAAACAAAAAAACCAAAAAACCCTTCACACTGTAAACTCTTGTATCAAGGATTTCAATAAGAACAGTGAGACACCGCAGAGACCAATGCTGTAGCCTGCAACTCACCTTCACTGCCTGACTCTTTGTGTTGATAGGAGGGTTTTTCAGAGCCGCCTGGAGTGCAGCTGTCATGTTTCCTGTAATGACAGTTAAGGGGATAACAGCAAAGGACCATCCCTGCTCTACAGGATTATTGGTTCTTAAGATGTGACTTTCTGAATAGTAACAAAAATTACTGCATTTGTTTATTTCCAATATGTCAATCAAAGGGTAAAAACAAAAGAACATAGGAATTTTTTTTTGTAAAGCAAAGACTGTTTTGACCTTGGTTCTATCAAAGAGATTACACTTTCCAGTGAAATACACACAATTGTCTAGATAGGTATTCAAGAAACCTTAAGAGAAACAATCAGAATTATTAGGTCACCAACTGAAGCAGCCTATCAACAAAGTATACCATCTTGTTTGTGTGTGATTCTTATTGGAAAACAACCCTAAACTTTATACTGAACTACACTGTATATTAACTGAAATGCTGGCTGATTACTCTGGCAATCAGAATGGAACAGGCAATAGCTTAATATTGATGAACAGGGCTACGGAAGCTGTAGTAATCCACACGACCTATAGGTGGCAGCTTCCTTTTTTCCCCCTACAGGTTATTCGAACTGGTCTGGACCATCCATACCTATTCGATCAGTCTCTGAAAGCACTAGTGAGTTAGCAAGCATGGGAAACGGAAGGCCAATCAGACTGTCAGAATAGACAGTCATTTCCCTAAAAGGCAAACCAGAGAGTCACTTGTTCCTCCATCTGTAGTACCCAACCAGGGCTGTCTCTCCTACTTATAACGAGACAGTATCTTTATATTTTAACATGGATTGATGAAAAGGTAGACTCAATTGATAATGGACACAGAAGTAGGGGTCACCAGAAATTACCTAAAACACATCATTAGTTTAAAAATATCATATATCCATGATAAAGATTTTTTTTCTAAGAATAAAGCTCACCACTTCTATGGAAAAGGTCGAATAAAAAAATTATCTACAGTCGGCAATAAACTACTGTCAAGGCTGCATGGTTTTCTAAAGAATACTTTTTTTAAAGAAGAAAAGTCCAAGTATTTAAATAAATAATCAAATTAGTAGCAACTGATGTTAAAGTTGTGGTAATGAAAGTTAAACCTACATGGCATATGTATGTTCAATGCTGTAGCTATCACTAAATGTTTTTGCTCACTTATTTCTTCATTATAACCTAGAAGAAAATTGATGAGGAAAGAGCTNTAGGGTCAGACAATGAATGCAATTTTTCTAAAGCTACATTATGGGTTTTTGCAACATTTCTATTTTTCTAAGGGATCGATGCAAATGAATTTTATGGTTATGAATATTCAGATATGCAAACCAAGGAATCAGGAACTGACAGTCATATTTTAAATAGAATGGAAACAATTTCAGAAAAACGATTTTGATTTATAGAACTGACTCATCCTCAGTTTTATGCACTGGGGTTCATCTTAAATATTTCCAGGGATTCTCCACATGCATTCCCTATCCTTTTTCTATTGGCTTTTCCTTAGCAGGTAAAAGGCTCCAAGCTTTAACTGGGGATTTTGGAGAAGAAAACTCCCTTCGCCCTGTTAATGAACTATGTGCAACCTTGTCCAATCCTTTTCTCTAATAGTGATGATGATGATAATGATGAAACATCCTATTAATGTACCCAGGGCCTCAATTTGCGAACCGCTCCATCTCCCCTGGCTAGCAATAAACTATCTCACCGCTCTGCAATCCACACACCCGACAGAAAAGCAGACTCCAAGCGGGACGCCCGTGTCCCCACCAGGCAGGAATTTCTGGAGCTCAGGTGCCCACTAGGGCGCCGGCCGGTTCCCCGCGAGGGCGCGGCCGCTGGGGCGGCGCACCTGAGGAATCCGGACGCCCGCAAGTTGGCGAGCGCGGCCGCGGGGTCCAGGCGGCCTGCTGGCCCCGGGAGCTCCTGCCCCTCCATCCCCACCTCGAGCCAGGCGCAGCCGGCCGCGTGGCACGCGCGTNCCCACGGCCCCCGGCCGCCGCGAGAGCAAGGATATTGCCGCAGGCATGAGTCCACCTCGCCCTCGTCGGGCCCGGCCTGGCCATCGCCGCCGTCCTCCTCGTCCACGAACTTGTTCTCATCATATTCGTCCACGTCCACCTTCCGGAAGCGGGCCGACGACACCGTGTTCTTCGACATCCCGGATCGCGACGCGACGCTGGCCTCCCCTCCGCGGTGCCTCTCTCTCTCTCTCGCTCTCTGCCTTTTGCGAGCCCAGCCCGGCGCGACTCACTTCCCTCTTCCGCTCTGGGGCGTCGCCGGCAGCCGCTGCTTGCTCGCTTCTGGGCCTGCGCGCTGGCCCGGCGCGGCTTCCTCCTTCTCAGCGACAAGCAAGCTCTCAGCCCCCGCCCCGGCTCCGTCCCCGCGTCCCCCGGGGAGCGCGCGCCGGCCAGGGAGCGCGCGGGCCGCACCGCGCACGCGCGGGCCCGCTGCAGGAAAGGGGCGGGGCCGGCGAAGGAGGCGGGGGCGGCGGGCGGACAAGAAAGCGGGCTGAGGCGGCGCGGAGACGCGATTGGCCGTCGGGGAGCCTCACGTGACACCCGGGAGGTTCCCATAGAAACGCTTTTCTGCGGTCCAGCCTTGCGGGGGGTCTTGGGTTGGAGGCTATGGGCACCTCCGGCGCGTGGCCTGGTCTGCTGCCGCCGCCGCCGCTGTCGGTGCCAGAGGCTTGTTGTTGGGGTCCGGTGTGAGGTCTCGGTGACTGGACTCGGACGTCGGGTGGGATGGACTGGCTGCAGGACCTAGTCCCCTGCAGTCAGCAGGAGTATGAGGCGGAGTGATGCCCAGCTGGGCGCCCGGCACAGAACTAGTGATCTGAGCCCTCCCTTCGGACTGAGCGCCCCCGGGGGCTGCGTTCCCGAGCTGAGAGCCGCTGCCCGGGTTTGGGATCCCGCCGCGCTGTCGGCGGGAGGTCCCCAAGGACGGAGTCTGAGAGGTCACTTCTTACCTGTCNGTGCTGTGTGACAGCATCGCGGCCGGACCTGCAGAATCTGAACTCGGTATTCTCTCCATCCGGAGGGAGGGAATGATGCTGGGGCCGGAGCTGGGGACGGGTGGCGAAATTGGGGCAAACTTGTAGCATTTTGTAGAATCAGTCATCACGCCTTAAAATAAGTAGTTATTTGGAGCAAGAATGCCAGAAGAGGGTGGGCGAGTTAGGCTCTTTGGTGCTGAGGGAAAACAATATGTGCAAGGATTAATAGAAACTGGACTTTCAAGGTTGATATTTATGGTTTAAGGTTCCTGGGAGCCCGTCAATTTGTTATATTCTACATCCCCGTTTGTAAGATCAGAGCTCTTATTGAGGAGGCAGAGGCACTGAGCTTAAAGAAATAATAGCTGTGTGCTGTGTATTATACTGTAGTACAGGTATTTACAGAATGAAATTAATTCGGATGCTTGGCTGTGCCCTGCTTGGATGCAGGTTTACCTGGTTTCACATGTAACAGAAGGTTGGATACGGTCCTGTTGAGTTACCCCATCCCTCGTTTGCTGTGCTGTATTGAAAAGAGCAGTGGGCTTGGGATTGGAAAACAGTGTCTGAAGTCTCGACTTTCTTCATCTGTGTGATTGAGGCACGTTGCTTAAAATTTGGAACCTCGGATTTCTTATTGCTAAAATGGGGCTAATGTGCACTTCACAAGTATGTTCCCAGGGTTCAATATGCGGAAATGCTTCAAAAAGACTCTAAAATTCTGCATATATGTGCATATATGTGTTTTGTTGAACCGACTTCATAAATTACTTGATGATATGTCATGTTTTATCCCACTGGTGAAAGAGACCCCAAGATTCTGAAGGGAAGAGTCTAGTTTTTCTTATCTATCTTTTTTTCCTATGAAAAATAATAAGGTATTCAGATTAGGTATTGTCAGCACATGCTTAATGAGTTAGTAAGATATAAAAGGCAATACAACTTGAGAGTCACACCGTGAATAGGGAATCAGTCATAAGAAGGAGAAAGAGCTCAGGATCAAACATTTATTGAATGTAGACATACACACATGTACATTTATGTGTATGTGTTCATGTAGAGAGAGCACTGCAAGTGAAACCCATCCTTTTTCCTTGTGAAGAAGCAATGTGGCATTCCCCTCTAAGTATATCATTTGGTTGATAGAAGTGACGTTTCCTTGATTAACATTCACATTGTGAGCTCGTAAAACCTCTCATGTCTTAAGACAGCAAAGGAAAAATTTCTACCTGCCAAAAATATTTATTTTTAAAGTCATATGCTGAAGTATAAGATCATTATCATGATGATGGCATTATGTAACTTAGAATAAAGATTTGTTTAAGTATTTTTTCTGTTCCAATCTTGTGTAACTTCCATAAAAGCCACACAGCATACTCTTTTAGATGTTAAAGCTGACTGTACTTTTTGTTCTTTTAAACGGAGATTTTTCTTTGAAGAGAAAATTAAACATTAGATGCTCTGTTGAGTGCAAATGGAAACAAAGATTTAAGAGCTGACACAGCCCTGAGCTCAAGTCTTATTTTTTCCTATTGTCTTACTTGGATAATTTTTTGTTCTCTTATTTTAGAACTGGGGAAGAATCCTGGGGTAGAAATCAACTTAATGGAACAGTGAGGACTGAAAAAAAAATCAGTTGTTCAAAGATGTAATTATCTTCTTGATTGCTGAATTTTGGTCCGTGTGTTGATTGTATTAACTGCAACAGTGTTTTGTTGTTGTTGCTGTTTGTTTTGTTTTCTGTTTTTTTTAAGTAGTGCCTCACAATGAACAAAGTGCCTAGAATGTAGTGGGTAGTAATGATCTCATAAATTAATTCCAAAGTAACATTTAAAAATGAGTATTTTAATGGATGCATTTAATTACTTTCTTACCTCTCATTGGCCAATATTTAAATCTTTACAAGATTCAAAGGAAATGTTTGTCTCTGAAGAAACCTGTTCTTCTAATTAGAAAATGTACAGTAATCTACTTTTTTGTAAATTCTAAATTCTTACTGTTACCTATGATACTTAGTCATCTAAGGGGATTTTATTCTTTGGGTTTTTCAAATGAATGCTTTCCTTCATATAAAGGATTTGCTTGGTATAAGATGTATTTATTATGCAAATAACTAGGTTATTGTCAACCTTAAACGGGACTGAATCTTTATTTCCTGAGATGTACTGTTGCATTTGTAGCTCCGTATTTCTGTGATGTTGCAAAGAGCCAAGGATCAGAGCCAGTGAGCTGGCACAACTGGTGAAGACCCTTGCTGTGTGATAAGCTGAGTTCAGTCACCGGGACCCACACGGTGGCAGGAGAGGACCAACTAGAAAATGCACATGTGCACTGTGGCTTGTGTAGGTGTGTGTAGGTGTGTGTAAGTGTGTGTGTATCCCCCACCCCCATGTATGTTAAGAAGAAAAGGCCAAGGACCTAATGAGGTTGTCTTATGAGGTCACTTTCATCCATCTTAAGCCACGTACTCTACTTTCTCTGTGCTTTTTTCTCACAAACTCTTGCCACTAAATATTTTTAAAAACAATTCATTGAGCCCTGGAGCACAGAACTGTTGTTTTTTATTATTTGAAGTGACAAATGAACGTTAAAGCCAAGGACATCGCTCAGTGGTAGAGTGCTTACACTTACTTGGTATGCATGATGCTTTGGGTCTAATCCCTAGTACCTCAAAACAAAAACTGAACTTTGTTAACCAAATCTGTCAAGCTTGTACTATAATATAAAATCAATGAATTTCAGTTCTGATAATGATAGGTTAATACCATTGTTCTCAACATAACCACTACAGTATAAAATTTTTAGCATGTTTTCCATATGCTATACTGTAGTTTGATGCTTCTACTAATACACAAATCAACTTAATTATGAGGAAACCATACCTCTCAAAATTCTAAGTGTTTTCTTTGTGATTAGTTCTAGTTTTACATGCTTTTATGATTATACAGTGAAGTACAGCAGAAAGTTTAGTGATTTAATTGTGGAACCTCTATATATAATACATAAAATATTTTAATTATCAATCTGTACTCAGGTATGTGTATATACATGAATATATGGATGCTTGTATATGTGTGTACATATGGGAGGTCAGAGGTCAATGTTGGGTGTCTTCCTCTATTCCTCTCCACTTTATTTATTTATTTTTGAGACAGGATTTTTTATTAAGCCTGGAGCTTACCAATTCTACAAGACTGTCTAGACAGTAAGTCACAGGGATTCTACTGTCTCTGCCTGCCTGGTGCTGGGATTGTAAACCCAGCTTTTGTGTGGGTGCTGGGGAGCTAAATCTAGGGCCTCGAGTTCTGGCATCAAGCACTTTATCAACTGAAAGTCTCTTCCAGAGAAGCAGCTTAGTGTCAAAAGGATAAACCTTGCCTTGTAAACATTGTAGCGAATGAGATATTAACTATTTATGATGATATATGGATTTTAAAATACATTATTTAGGGTTGGAGAGATGGTTGAGCAGTTAAGAGTATGTACCATTTTTTGCAGAGGATCCAAGTTTGGTTCCCAGCTCTCATATCAGGCATCTCATGCCCAACCAGCTCCAGGGTATTTGACTTCTTCTTCTAGAATCTGTGGATGCCTTTAGTCACATGTTTCATAATCTCATCCCATATATGTATATATGATCTAGTGTGGTCTCTGACTGAGATGGCATAGAGTCAGTGGGCTATACAGTACATGTGACATCCCCCCTAAGGATGAGTTCTGTTAACTGGGAGCTGGAGAGGGAGAGTCTGGGACACACATTCTGGAGGATTTGGGTGAGGTCTGCCTCTCTAGCTAAAGGTAGCTGAGGTCTGCTACCACAGAGAGCAAAAAGGTCTTCAGGTCGTCAACAGTATCCACTCCCAGCATTCTGTGCAGGAAAACAGGTATTTTATCTCCTCCATTGAGGAGAGGGCCTGCATGTTTAACATTCCTAGTTTCCCTAGTGACCTGTGGGCAAAAAGACCTTTGTCCCCCAACATTCTTACTATTAACTAGGTAAACAAAGTATTAAAAATCAACCCTTTTTTCCTTTAATCTGATTATCAAAAATACTATCAATACAGCTTTGTTATAGATAATAAATTCCAGGCTGGGGAGATAGCTCTGTCAGTAAAGCACTTGCCTTGCAAGCAAGAGGGACTGAGTTCAGTTCCCAGAACCCATGTAAAGATCTGGGCATAACAGAGTGTGCTTGTAAATCCCCCATGCTGGGAGATGGAGACAAGGCAGATTGCTGGGGCTTATGAGTCAGCCAGCTTAGCCAGATCCATGAGCACAGGCCAGTGAGAGGCCCTGTTCCCGGCATCCCATAGTGGAGGCTGGGCTGGAGAGATGGCTCAGAAGTTAAGAGTGCTTATCTCTTTCCTAGAGGACCTGAGTTTGGTTCTAAGTGGGGTAGCTCAGAGCACTTGTAACTCTAGCTCCAGGAGATCTGACACCTCTGACCTCTCATGCTGTCAGCACTCATGTGCACATACCACACACACATACACATAAAGTCTTTTAACAAGCGGAACTTAAAAATTCAGAACAATACATGTGGACAGCGATTGGGGAATGACACCTGAGACTGACCTCTGGCCTCCATCTGCATTGTACACAGGTGCATGAGCAGTGGTCCTCCATGTGTACCTGCACACACCAGCACATATATACACACCACTACACCTACACACATGTGCACCCCCCCACTTACAGTTTGCCATCATAACTCTTGAAATGCACAGGTATTTGATATTAAGCACATTCACACTGTTGTACAATCTTAACCACCATTCGTCATTTTACAGAACTAAACCTCTAGACTCGTTAAACAATAACTCCCCACTTTCTCCTGCTTCCAGCACCTGACAAATATCAAATTCCCAGGAACTGGAGTTACAGATGGTTGTGAGCTGCCATGTGGGTGCTGGGAATTGANCCTGCAGTCAGCAGGAGTATGAGGCGGAGTGATGCCCAGCTGGGCGCCCGGCACAGAACTAGTGATCTGAGCCCTCCCTTCGGACTGAGCGCCCCCGGGGGCTGCGTTCCCGAGCTGAGAGCCGCTGCCCGGGTTTGGGATCCCGCCGCGCTGTCGGCGGGAGGTCCCCAAGGACGGAGTCTGAGAGGTCACTTCTTACCTGTCNGTGCTGTGTGACAGCATCGCGGCCGGACCTGCAGAATCTGAACTCGGTATTCTCTCCATCCGGAGGGAGGGAATGATGCTGGGGCCGGAGCTGGGGACGGGTGGCGAAATTGGGGCAAACTTGTAGCATTTTGTAGAATCAGTCATCACGCCTTAAAATAAGTAGTTATTTGGAGCAAGAATGCCAGAAGAGGGTGGGCGAGTTAGGCTCTTTGGTGCTGAGGGAAAACAATATGTGCAAGGATTAATAGAAACTGGACTTTCAAGGTTGATATTTATGGTTTAAGGTTCCTGGGAGCCCGTCAATTTGTTATATTCTACATCCCCGTTTGTAAGATCAGAGCTCTTATTGAGGAGGCAGAGGCACTGAGCTTAAAGAAATAATAGCTGTGTGCTGTGTATTATACTGTAGTACAGGTATTTACAGAATGAAATTAATTCGGATGCTTGGCTGTGCCCTGCTTGGATGCAGGTTTACCTGGTTTCACATGTAACAGAAGGTTGGATACGGTCCTGTTGAGTTACCCCATCCCTCGTTTGCTGTGCTGTATTGAAAAGAGCAGTGGGCTTGGGATTGGAAAACAGTGTCTGAAGTCTCGACTTTCTTCATCTGTGTGATTGAGGCACGTTGCTTAAAATTTGGAACCTCGGATTTCTTATTGCTAAAATGGGGCTAATGTGCACTTCACAAGTATGTTCCCAGGGTTCAATATGCGGAAATGCTTCAAAAAGACTCTAAAATTCTGCATATATGTGCATATATGTGTTTTGTTGAACCGACTTCATAAATTACTTGATGATATGTCATGTTTTATCCCACTGGTGAAAGAGACCCCAAGATTCTGAAGGGAAGAGTCTAGTTTTTCTTATCTATCTTTTTTTCCTATGAAAAATAATAAGGTATTCAGATTAGGTATTGTCAGCACATGCTTAATGAGTTAGTAAGATATAAAAGGCAATACAACTTGAGAGTCACACCGTGAATAGGGAATCAGTCATAAGAAGGAGAAAGAGCTCAGGATCAAACATTTATTGAATGTAGACATACACACATGTACATTTATGTGTATGTGTTCATGTAGAGAGAGCACTGCAAGTGAAACCCATCCTTTTTCCTTGTGAAGAAGCAATGTGGCATTCCCCTCTAAGTATATCATTTGGTTGATAGAAGTGACGTTTCCTTGATTAACATTCACATTGTGAGCTCGTAAAACCTCTCATGTCTTAAGACAGCAAAGGAAAAATTTCTACCTGCCAAAAATATTTATTTTTAAAGTCATATGCTGAAGTATAAGATCATTATCATGATGATGGCATTATGTAACTTAGAATAAAGATTTGTTTAAGTATTTTTTCTGTTCCAATCTTGTGTAACTTCCATAAAAGCCACACAGCATACTCTTTTAGATGTTAAAGCTGACTGTACTTTTTGTTCTTTTAAACGGAGATTTTTCTTTGAAGAGAAAATTAAACATTAGATGCTCTGTTGAGTGCAAATGGAAACAAAGATTTAAGAGCTGACACAGCCCTGAGCTCAAGTCTTATTTTTTCCTATTGTCTTACTTGGATAATTTTTTGTTCTCTTATTTTAGAACTGGGGAAGAATCCTGGGGTAGAAATCAACTTAATGGAACAGTGAGGACTGAAAAAAAAATCAGTTGTTCAAAGATGTAATTATCTTCTTGATTGCTGAATTTTGGTCCGTGTGTTGATTGTATTAACTGCAACAGTGTTTTGTTGTTGTTGCTGTTTGTTTTGTTTTCTGTTTTTTTTAAGTAGTGCCTCACAATGAACAAAGTGCCTAGAATGTAGTGGGTAGTAATGATCTCATAAATTAATTCCAAAGTAACATTTAAAAATGAGTATTTTAATGGATGCATTTAATTACTTTCTTACCTCTCATTGGCCAATATTTAAATCTTTACAAGATTCAAAGGAAATGTTTGTCTCTGAAGAAACCTGTTCTTCTAATTAGAAAATGTACAGTAATCTACTTTTTTGTAAATTCTAAATTCTTACTGTTACCTATGATACTTAGTCATCTAAGGGGATTTTATTCTTTGGGTTTTTCAAATGAATGCTTTCCTTCATATAAAGGATTTGCTTGGTATAAGATGTATTTATTATGCAAATAACTAGGTTATTGTCAACCTTAAACGGGACTGAATCTTTATTTCCTGAGATGTACTGTTGCATTTGTAGCTCCGTATTTCTGTGATGTTGCAAAGAGCCAAGGATCAGAGCCAGTGAGCTGGCACAACTGGTGAAGACCCTTGCTGTGTGATAAGCTGAGTTCAGTCACCGGGACCCACACGGTGGCAGGAGAGGACCAACTAGAAAATGCACATGTGCACTGTGGCTTGTGTAGGTGTGTGTAGGTGTGTGTAAGTGTGTGTGTATCCCCCACCCCCATGTATGTTAAGAAGAAAAGGCCAAGGACCTAATGAGGTTGTCTTATGAGGTCACTTTCATCCATCTTAAGCCACGTACTCTACTTTCTCTGTGCTTTTTTCTCACAAACTCTTGCCACTAAATATTTTTAAAAACAATTCATTGAGCCCTGGAGCACAGAACTGTTGTTTTTTATTATTTGAAGTGACAAATGAACGTTAAAGCCAAGGACATCGCTCAGTGGTAGAGTGCTTACACTTACTTGGTATGCATGATGCTTTGGGTCTAATCCCTAGTACCTCAAAACAAAAACTGAACTTTGTTAACCAAATCTGTCAAGCTTGTACTATAATATAAAATCAATGAATTTCAGTTCTGATAATGATAGGTTAATACCATTGTTCTCAACATAACCACTACAGTATAAAATTTTTAGCATGTTTTCCATATGCTATACTGTAGTTTGATGCTTCTACTAATACACAAATCAACTTAATTATGAGGAAACCATACCTCTCAAAATTCTAAGTGTTTTCTTTGTGATTAGTTCTAGTTTTACATGCTTTTATGATTATACAGTGAAGTACAGCAGAAAGTTTAGTGATTTAATTGTGGAACCTCTATATATAATACATAAAATATTTTAATTATCAATCTGTACTCAGGTATGTGTATATACATGAATATATGGATGCTTGTATATGTGTGTACATATGGGAGGTCAGAGGTCAATGTTGGGTGTCTTCCTCTATTCCTCTCCACTTTATTTATTTATTTTTGAGACAGGATTTTTTATTAAGCCTGGAGCTTACCAATTCTACAAGACTGTCTAGACAGTAAGTCACAGGGATTCTACTGTCTCTGCCTGCCTGGTGCTGGGATTGTAAACCCAGCTTTTGTGTGGGTGCTGGGGAGCTAAATCTAGGGCCTCGAGTTCTGGCATCAAGCACTTTATCAACTGAAAGTCTCTTCCAGAGAAGCAGCTTAGTGTCAAAAGGATAAACCTTGCCTTGTAAACATTGTAGCGAATGAGATATTAACTATTTATGATGATATATGGATTTTAAAATACATTATTTAGGGTTGGAGAGATGGTTGAGCAGTTAAGAGTATGTACCATTTTTTGCAGAGGATCCAAGTTTGGTTCCCAGCTCTCATATCAGGCATCTCATGCCCAACCAGCTCCAGGGTATTTGACTTCTTCTTCTAGAATCTGTGGATGCCTTTAGTCACATGTTTCATAATCTCATCCCATATATGTATATATGATCTAGTGTGGTCTCTGACTGAGATGGCATAGAGTCAGTGGGCTATACAGTACATGTGACATCCCCCCTAAGGATGAGTTCTGTTAACTGGGAGCTGGAGAGGGAGAGTCTGGGACACACATTCTGGAGGATTTGGGTGAGGTCTGCCTCTCTAGCTAAAGGTAGCTGAGGTCTGCTACCACAGAGAGCAAAAAGGTCTTCAGGTCGTCAACAGTATCCACTCCCAGCATTCTGTGCAGGAAAACAGGTATTTTATCTCCTCCATTGAGGAGAGGGCCTGCATGTTTAACATTCCTAGTTTCCCTAGTGACCTGTGGGCAAAAAGACCTTTGTCCCCCAACATTCTTACTATTAACTAGGTAAACAAAGTATTAAAAATCAACCCTTTTTTCCTTTAATCTGATTATCAAAAATACTATCAATACAGCTTTGTTATAGATAATAAATTCCAGGCTGGGGAGATAGCTCTGTCAGTAAAGCACTTGCCTTGCAAGCAAGAGGGACTGAGTTCAGTTCCCAGAACCCATGTAAAGATCTGGGCATAACAGAGTGTGCTTGTAAATCCCCCATGCTGGGAGATGGAGACAAGGCAGATTGCTGGGGCTTATGAGTCAGCCAGCTTAGCCAGATCCATGAGCACAGGCCAGTGAGAGGCCCTGTTCCCGGCATCCCATAGTGGAGGCTGGGCTGGAGAGATGGCTCAGAAGTTAAGAGTGCTTATCTCTTTCCTAGAGGACCTGAGTTTGGTTCTAAGTGGGGTAGCTCAGAGCACTTGTAACTCTAGCTCCAGGAGATCTGACACCTCTGACCTCTCATGCTGTCAGCACTCATGTGCACATACCACACACACATACACATAAAGTCTTTTAACAAGCGGAACTTAAAAATTCAGAACAATACATGTGGACAGCGATTGGGGAATGACACCTGAGACTGACCTCTGGCCTCCATCTGCATTGTACACAGGTGCATGAGCAGTGGTCCTCCATGTGTACCTGCACACACCAGCACATATATACACACCACTACACCTACACACATGTGCACCCCCCCACTTACAGTTTGCCATCATAACTCTTGAAATGCACAGGTATTTGATATTAAGCACATTCACACTGTTGTACAATCTTAACCACCATTCGTCATTTTACAGAACTAAACCTCTAGACTCGTTAAACAATAACTCCCCACTTTCTCCTGCTTCCAGCACCTGACAAATATCAAATTCCCAGGAACTGGAGTTACAGATGGTTGTGAGCTGCCATGTGGGTGCTGGGAATTGANCTTGGGCCCTCTGTAAGAACAGCCAGTGTTCTTAATAACTGGGCCATCTCTCTAGCCCCAAGGCTCCATTTTATATAACAAATGCTATATTTTGTTTACCCACAAGGGACACTTGATTTATTTTCTTATAGCTTTGGGGTAATACGTTATTGTAAACATGGGTTCATAAATGCCTCAAGTCTTTACTTTCAGTTCTTAGAGGTATATAAAAAGTGAGTTTATATGGTAGTTTTCCTTTTTCTTTTTTCCTTTTTTTTTTTTTAAAAAAAACAGAACAAGTGCTTTTAAATTTAACAAATTTTAAATAAAATGAGTCCACGTTCCAGTTCCTTGGATCCCCTATTTGATACACCACAGAACCAGACAGTCCTGGGATTTATGTTTGGTATATGGTGATGGTTGAAGGGGAGTGGGGGGAGTTCAAAGTCAAAGTTCTGGCGTCTGGAACCTCCTGAGATTCCCCAACCTAGATTGTGCAGGGCACTTGGCTTCCTGAGTCTACAAGATGGCTCTTGGCAGTATAGTTTGAGCAGAATTACTGAGAAGTCACAAGGAGTTACTGATGGCCACTGGGTTTCCCAGACGTCATGTACCATTAGGGAAGTGCTGAAGAATAGAACATGGGCTCTGCAGTCAGACATGGATTTGACTACTAGCTCAGTCACCAGCATTTGATGCTCAGGCCATTACAAGTTCTCTGTGGTACTGTCTTTTCAGGTATTATAGTACCACGTACTTCATAGGATTATTGGAGGGATTGAATGAGTTAATATGTAAGTGCTTGAAATACCCGGCATACGACTCACAGTAATGTTGGATAGTAATAGTATTAATTAGTGTGCGTTACCATGTGGCTTTCCTCAGAGCCTTGGAAATGAGGTGAATAGGATTCCATTCTATGAACTAAACATTTTGCTACACTATATGTACTATGAGTCAAAAAAGATGCACAGCAGAGGTCTGGCAAGACAGCTCACTGGTTAAAGGCTGCGGCTCATATGTACACACATGAAGTCAAGGTATGCAGCAGAAATGCGAAGAAATAGATTTACTCTCTGGTCAGGTTAGTAGGGTTAGATTGTAACTTGATGAAACTTACTGAATATCAAAAAGTCTGGGTGTGGTACCTCATCCCTGTAATCCCACATTCAGGAAGCTGATTAGGGAAGATGGCCTTGAGCTGGAGGCCAGCCTGGGTCACAGTCACCACTAGGCCAGCCTGGGTCACAGTCAGAGCGAGCATTTGTCTCAAGCAGCATCACCGTCAACAAATGTCAATAGAAAATCAGTATACTAGACACAACAGGACTCAGCTGTAGACTTTGTGTCGTCTCTCGCAGGCTGCATCTACCCAAACGCTTTAGAAGACAGAAGCTTCTGAGCATACCTCATTAGTTCCATCCCAAATGACAGATGCCTGTCTCCAAACAAGTGCAGAATCAGATAGTACAGACATTTAACTCATGCAGTCAACTGCTTGAAACTTCATTCAAATCTAGCCAGCTTCTGATTATAATAAGCTGGGTGATTTAAATATTTGTGTACATATCCAGATGTAAATCCCACTGGAAATCAATTTATTAGCTGTCTTTACATGTTAATCTTGGGAGTGTTGTAAATCTGTCTACCCCTGACCTAGATACATTCTTTTCCTATTGACTGCATAGGTAATTGGGCCTACAAAGCTGAGGGTCAAACTCTGAACCACACTGGAGGTAGTGTTCTTCTGGTCACCTTTATTNGTTTCTTGGGTTATACCCTCATGTCTTTTTTCAGGTTTGTTTCATTGATTTAGTATGTTGGCTTCTATTTTATTTATTTGGAATTTCCTATTGTGGGGTGAAAGTGATGTAATTTTTTTTTCTTTCTTAGAAAGAGCCTGTCTATGTAGCCCTGGCTGTCCTGGAACTCTCTGTGCAGACCCAGCTGACCTTGACCTCACAGAGATCCACCTGCCTCTGCCTCTTGAGTCACCATGCCTGACTGATAATGATATTCTTAAACATCACCATTGCCATTTTGCTGAAGAGGGTCAGAGCATCTAAACTTCTCTCTCTCTCCATCCCTGAGCCAGCCATACATGACCAGGAACCCACTGTATAGTGAGTGAGCAAGACATGGCACTATGTGTAGAGCTCTCTCCTTGGAAAAGTTGCTTTGCTGTATGTTTTCTTAAGGAAGGTGGAGCTCAAAAGTTCCTTAAAAATGAGCTACCTCAGGAATCTAGCTCAGTTAGAATGATTGCCTAGCATACACAAGGCTCTGAGTTCAATACTGAGTACCCCATAAACTGGGTCATGGTGGTGCATATCTTCATCTCAGTGCCTGGGAGGTGGAGGTGGGGGGATCAGGAGTTCAAGATCATCCCTGCCCTTACTCCTGCTTTTACAGATAAGGAAACATTACTTTAGATCACTTTTTTCTTTTCTGTTTTGGAAAAGGTCTCACTGTGTAGCCCACATGTGGCTAAAGCCATACATTTTTTTTTTCTAAGGCTTTATTGTATTGGCTTGGACTGGTGGCCTGTCATTCACATTCCATTACAGGCCAAGGTAGTTTAAATGTAATTAGTCCCCATAATTTCATAGGGAGTGGCACTATTAGCAAGTGTGGCTTTTTGTTGGAGTGGGTATGGCCTTGTTGGAGGAAGAGTGTCACTGTGGGGGCGGGGTTTGAGGTTTCCTATGCTCAGGATACTGCCCAATGTGAGTCGACTCCCTGCTGCCTTCTGGTCAAGATGTAGGACTCTCAGCTCCTGCATGCTCCCCACCATGCTTCCCAGCATGGTGATAATAAAGCCCTGAACCTCTGAAACTGTAATCGAGGCACTTCAATGAAATGTTTTCTTTGTAAGAGTTGCTGTGGTCATGGTGTCTCTTCACAGCAATGAAAACCCTAAGACACAGGCCTATCTAATTGGTAAGAAAATGTAGTGTTCAAGGGCACTTTCTTATAGTTCTGTCAACATTTCCTCTCTTGTTATTTACCACTGAAATCCAAATTCATATTTGAAACTCAAGTTCATAGATTCCAGACACTTTGTAACCTGATGGATGTTGTGGTCTATTTCACCACTTTGAAGATTGGTTTTATGGCAATGGTTTTAGCTTTTAATTTGGTAGAAGAGGTGCCAGTGAATCAAATTCAGGGCCTTTTAGTGTTAGCATGTTATGGGGTAGGACCCTTAGCACTGGCTTCATTCTAATAATAAACAGAAATGCCAAATTTGTTATGTTTGTGTCATTTTTCCCCAAACATAGCATTCCAATTTGTGGACATAGGATTTCATAATTTACTGATAAACTTCAACATATCTTTTTAAATAATAATGACTGTATACCTGTGATAAAATTATATTCAGTTACTTTGATCAAAATCTGCAGGCTAAAGACAGAAATTTTTCTTTAAAGATTTTATTCATGTTAATTTTAATCACAATTTAAATGTCTATTCCTAAGACAGTTTTTTTTTTCTTTTTTATCTCCTCCTCCCTCTTCCTGGAGTGTTATGGGATTTAATGTTAATATTAGCATATTACCTTATTAGGGTAGCATGACTTCACATAGAGATTTTATAGAGTCAGCTTTGACTCTATATACAAAAATGTAATAGGAATTTGCATTTGAATGCACTTTTTCTATAGTATGTATTTACATATTTCCAAGGGAGAAATGAAGCAGCAAATGTGGATTATAATAAGCAAAGTAATTTTATCCAAGTGGCTCAGAGGGTTAATCAAGGAAAAATTCTTAAAAGAAGTATGTTTTGAAGAATTTAAGAGAAGATACAAATATATATTGGCAAAGAAGAAGAGGTCAGAAAAAAGGAAGGAAACATACTTCTATTAATAGAAGAGGGATAATGGTGACATACAACCAAAGCTATCCCATGGAGGGTGGTTAAGCAGGCACCTGCCCAGAGTGCATAAGGGATGTTGTGGAGTAGTGATTGGTGAATTTACTGAGATGGAGTCAACTGTGCTACCTACATTTTAAGTGGATATTGTGTTATATGTCACAGGAGAAAGAGAAGAGAGAGAAGGAGGGAAAAGGGAGAGGAAAGAAAGCGGGAGAGGGAGGGAAAGAGTGAGAAGGAGGGAAGGAAGGAGAGAGGGAGAGAGAAAACTTGATTGATTTAGAGTACCCTATAGGAAATTGCTGTCTTGATGAGATAAGGAAATAAAGAATCCTGGAAGCGTCAGGAGTGTGGAGTTGGGTATAGTACTTGATGGAGGGTGTCTGAAGATTCTCACACATCATCCTGCCTCTATGATCTACTCAGGAGGGAGAGCTCTAAGTTGGAAAGATCAAATTGAGTAGCTGGCTAGTTTTCAAAAAAAAATTTTTGTAGCCATATGTAATCAATTTACAGAAGAGCTTTTACTCACGTAAAACAATTTTGAATCACTTTAGAAAAAAAATGGGCTGCCCCAAAATCTTCTGACCATAGTCAACAATCAATGGAAAATCACTGCTTTTCCCCAAGACAGCACTTAATGTCAGTAAATTTGGGTGCTCTCTAATTTTATAATGTATTTTTATACTGAAACCAATTTAGGAAGTTATTTAGTCCATGTCCTTTTTGGAAGGGTGTTGTGGGTAGGCTAGAGTAGAGACACTCCTTTTCTGCCTCAAAACATTTGTTTTGGGGCTGGAGAGATGGCCTAGCAGTTAACAGCACTGGCTTGTCTTCCAGAGGACCTGGATTCAATTCCTTCCCATAGCAGCTTACAACCATCTATAACTCCAGNCTCAGGGGATCTGATGTCCTCTTCTGGCCTCCAAGGGCACTGTACACACATAATCCAAGGCATACATGCAGGCAAAGAACCCATATACATACAAATAATAAAATAAAATTTAAAAAAGCATTTATTTTGTTACCGTTACTTTCAGTAAAGTTGCTTATGCCAACATTTTGGATTATGTTAAAAATAGTATCACTTATAGTAGCTGTTATAGTAACTAGTCAGGTTTTACTTTCATTACATCAATTTATTCCCATCTCAGTTAGACCAAGGAAGGAGAATGTCCAATTTTTTTTATTACCTGTCAACTAAATCCTTTGGCAAATGTTTGGCTTGATAAGATTAGTTTATTTCTTCCATTTCTTTTTGTTCTTTTCATTTGCCTCATTGCTGCTTCCAGACCTGTTTGTGGCTTCCACCACCTCCACTGGTCTGCCCAAGGGAGGTTTTCTAAGGTCTTTGGCCTCAAATGATGGCAGTCGAGGCATATTCAAGTGCCTTACCACATTCCTGGGTTTCTGGGCATTTTGACTCACATGGATTGGTGGGAGACCTCTGTAAGGCACCAGCAGGCAAACAACAGGAGCCCTGGGGTCCTGACTCAGGTTGGGTTGTCCAGGATCAGCATTGTTTAGGGTGTGGTTTTCAAAAGCTGCCCGAACTCTTATGTTCTGATTCTCTTTGCGCTGGCTCCGAAGAACATCCATAAAATAAGGCCTCACTCCTGTTATGGAGTTTATTTCATAAGCATTGTACCTGTCAGCCAGTATCCTCCCAGCTATACAGGGCTGGAGAACAGTTGATCCTGAAACACCACTAACAAAATTTTCGAGAACAGAATGCCAAATATCACCACTTATTGGACTCAAAGTGACCTGGGGCCATAAGCCGGCCAGGCTCCGAAGAGCCTCACGGTTCCATGCCGAGGTAGGAAATTGGTTCTCAGTATGATAGAGCTGAGAAAAGAAAATATTAAGAGTGACACCTGGATACATCATCAGGAAATAGTACATTTTGCTGATGCAGGAGTGGTTAGCCTCATTACAAGGGGAATGGTTGGAATACAGAATGATATGTCTGATGTTGCTGTTATGAGACATGGATGAGTCAAGGTATCCCTTACTCTCAAAGAGCATTGATTCTGGGTGGCTGCACTGATTCCCAGTGCAGTTGCTAGCATGGCCCTTTTGTATCAGGTTCCCAGAGGAGCTTCTCAGCTCATAAAATGTGAGGTGTTTTGTTTGAGGATATCTTGACCATGGGAATCCAAAAATGTGCTGAAATTCTGTGTATGGAACTCTTGCTTCTTCTCCTGTCCGAATGTGGTAAGGGCAGTTGATGCAGTCTAGAGAGAAGCTTAGCCAGTGATAAGGTTTGACAATTGTTCCACCGTATGTTAGATACTCCTCATACAGTGGCTCCATTGCTAAGTTTATTGTCGTCTAGCTGCAGATCTAAACAAGGAAGAGAAGTTAGACATGAAGTGATGGCAGGAAAAACTGAAGACAATGCATACATATATTTACTAAGCCCCAGTGTCCTGTATGGAAGCTAGCATAATCGCACAATCGCCATGGAAGCGCATTGGAGCCTAAAAGTGAGCTATATGAGCAGATTACAGAGTTCAAGATTCAGTGTTCCTCATTGAGACTCTGGTAGGTGGTGGTGAGGGAGACTAAAGAGAAGTGCAGAGAACTACTTTACCTGTTTCGTGGATTCCATGTCTGTAGAGCAAATGGGTTAACAGTAAGTTCTAGAAGCGAAGTGCCTAAATTCAAGGCTGAGCTGTTCTGCGTCCCAGCTTAGAGGTCTTTGGTAGGTCCTTTAGCCTCTGGAGCCAGTTTTCTTGTCGGCAGAGATGATCATAGTACCTACTCATAAGTTTGTCCTGGGATTGAATAATATCATACACATAATAAATATCTGGATCTCTGTGAGTTGAAGGCCACCCTGGTCTGCAGAACGAGTGCCAGGACAGGCTCCAAAGCTACACAGAGAAACCCTGTGTGGGAAAAAACAGCAACCAAAGACCAACAAACAAACAAACAAATCAATAAATATCACTTGCTTTACTGTGTGTCAGCCATGAGTCAACCAAAATTAGCTCTTAGTGGCAACAGTACAAGTCCCATATTATCTTGGGATCCCTGCTTGTGAAAGCCCAAGGAAATAAGCAGGCTTTTCATTTTGGTCATAATTTTTTCCCTTTACTCTTATCTGAATGTGGTAGTGGCTGATGTACCCATGTATACAGGATATGGGTTTTGAGTGTGCTTGCCTTTTGAATGAGCTGTTTCTGAAAACCATTGGCAGTAACTTGAAGATGCTATCTTTTTAAGAATTGACTCATAGGGTCAGTTTTGCTCAAGGTTAGAGACTTCTGGAAGTACTGCTTGTGTGTTGTTTGTTGTGTATTGTCTGGCTTGTGGGCACACATTCACTCGTAGCTGAAGGTTTATTTTCAGTTGGTGGCCTTGTTAGAGGGGTTTCAGAAATTAATATTATGCAAACAACATACTGTTTCTTTAGAATATAGGAAATCAGTGGTTCCTGGGATATTCAATCCCAAATGTTGAGATCCTTAAGTAATGGTCATTCTTTTAAAAAATATTTCTCAAATTATTATTATTATTTTACCTAGGGCATTATGATGTAGTTGTTAAAGCATTTTAACATGTATAAGTACCATGTGTTTCTTGTAGAGAATAATTGCATATACTGATACAGAAAGGGAAAACTCACAAGCTTGTGCCCACTTATATTACATTTACTGAATATAGGTCTGTTCTTGCAGTCTGTCTGTTTGTTCTGTATTCCACAGGTCATGTTTTATACCCTTATTTCACTTGTAGTGCATCATGGGATTTTCCTGTTATTGAAATTACTTCAGAAAGTAATATTCATGGTTACCTAGAATTTTACTATAGAATTATAAAATTCAAGTTTTTGCCTCTTTGAAACATTAGTAGCATCTTGATGAATATTTGGTAAGTGAATTGTTTCTCTGTCTGATTCTTTTCATTTAATGTAGATTATTATGAAGTCATAGTATTAGGCTCACTTTGTTAATTTGTTTCCTAGAAAGGCTAATTAGTCTTTTTGAGTGCTGACTTGGGAAGTGTGCACTGGCATCATTTGGTTGTTGTGATGGATACCTTTTCCATCCCTAGCAAGCCTGAACATATCTCACGTGCTTATTGGCCTGTAGCACTTACTTTCCATGAACTCTTCTTGAACCCTTATCTTCTTTTAAACCTGATGTTTTCCTTATTGATTTGCAAGAGCTCTTTATGCATAAGAAATCTTATGTCTGTCATTTATGAAGATTGCCTAGTGGTTGAGTACTTACTGCTCTTCCAGAGCACCTAGGATCGATCGGTTCCTAGCACCCACGTGGTGGCTCAGAACTGTAACTCCAGTGCCAGGGTGTTTGATGCCCTCTTTGGGCACCAGGTACACATGTGGTGCACATATATACTCTTGTACATACCAAATAAAAATAAATAAATCTTTAAAAATATTTTAGAGGGGCAGGCGGATCTCTGTTCAAGGTCAGCCTGGTCTACAGAGTTCCAGGACAGCCACAGCTACACAGAGGAACCCTGTGTTGTATATAAATATAATTTGTTTTATAGAGTTTTTTGATTATGTTTGTGTTTTATTTTTTAATTTATTTTTCCTCTTTATTACACAGGGTTACGTAAGGNCATTTTCATGCAAGTATATAATATACTTTGAGCATTGTCCCAATGCTGCTCTTTAATTGCACCAACTTCTACATTTTTATGTGGCGAGTCTTTGCTTTGTGATTAATTTTTGTATTCAGAAAAGCCTTTTTCATTAAGCATGATTTAATAGTCCTCATACTTTTTCTAGTATTTATTGATTGATCGTTCATGTTGCTGTGGAAGTGCTACCGTTGAGCTATTTACCCAACCTTTTTTCAGATTCTGGTTTTTGGGGGAATGAAGGTTTGAGACAAAAATCTCCTGTAGCCCAGGCTGGCCTTGAAATTGATTGTAGCCAAGAATGACCTTGAACTCCTGACCCCTTGCCTCTGCCTCCCAGGTGCTGTGATTATAGACATTCACCATCATTCTAGGCTCCACTTTTGTTTAAAAATTTTGATACAGAGTATCATTCAAGTGTTGGCCTTGAATTTAGGATGTGGCCCAGGCTAGCCTTGAATTTGTAACCCTCTTATCTCAGCCTCTTGAGTTCCGGAGTGGTAGAGATTATAGTNGTGTACCACAGATGAAACTTAGTCTTTATGGTTTTGTTGCTTACATATAACTCTGCTCAGACAGAAAAACAAGTAAAGCAGAAAATACAGTAAAGCCATCATTTCAATCAAAATACATTTTTTCACTTAGACTTTGAAAAATTAAAAATGTATTTGCTTTAATGGCTTCACAGCTCAATTATTTATTATTGTGTCTCATATGGAAACATTTTAACACCCTGTCTTCTTGGTTTATTTTCTCTGTGTGTGCTATATATATGTGTGTGTGTGTGTGTGTGTGTGTGTGTGTGTGTGTGTGTGTGTGTGTTTTCAACAGTGCTTGCTCCTGTGGAGGTCAGAGATTGACTTCATCTATTTTTCTTTATTGATCTTAGTCTTATTTTTTTAAGACAGGGTCTCCTCCCTGCACCTAGAGCTTGCAGTTTGTACATCTTCTGCTGGGCTGGCTAGCCGAAAGCCTCAGGGATCTTGACTGTCTTTGCCTCCTGCCAAACTCTGGGGTCGGGTGTGGGCCTCCATGGCTGTCTTTATGTCTTAGTCTTGGGGATCCAAACTTATGGTCTCAGGCTTTCCTAGTTTTTACCCACTGAGCCAGCTCTCCAGCAATCTGACTTCACAGTTCAGATAAGCTCAGACACTGCTTTATTTGATCAGACAAAACCTGTAGATTTCCTATGAGATTTTGTCCTGAGTGGAAAATGTTTTCAAAGCCCCAGGCTAGCTGAGGGTGAGGTATGGCTTTGTTTATGCTGCCATTATCCAAAGGCTAACATCCCTTCAGTAACTCTGGGACCACAGACTTTAGATTGTAGTTTTTGTTTGTCTGTTTTGACCAGGTCTCACTATGTAGCTCTGGCTGTCCTGGAACCTGCCATATGAACCAGGCTGGCTTTGAACTTGCAGAGGTCCGCCTGCTTCCTGAGTGTGGGCATTAAAGGTTCGTGCCACACCTGGCCTACATTGTAGCTTTTTGTTCATCTCTGGAGTTCCTTTAATTCACAGGATTGGATGTTTGCTTCAGCTTCCTCCTTAGGACTGTGTTTCCTGAGGTAACAGAATCCCTGCACTCGAACATTTCCTAGTCCTTGGAATAGCTTTCTTCTGGGAAGCTGGTTCTAACCCATGCAAAAAACAGGTCTCTTAAAACCTAAGACTGGCCGGGTGGTGGTGGCACACGCCTTTAATCCCAGCACTTGGGAGGCAGAGGCAGGCGGATCTCTGTGAGTTCGAGGCCAGCCTGGGCTACCGAGTGAGTTCCAGGAAAGGCGCCAAAGCTACACAGAGAAACCCTGTCTCGAAAAACCAAAAAAGAAAAACAAACCTAAGACTGTTTCCTGCTAATCCTGCACATCAGTCCTCCCTGAACTTCCTCAGCCAAACTCTTCAGCCTGCTAGCAAAGCTTGTTTAGACTAAGCCTAAATTTGTACACTTAAGTATTGTGCCTTTAGTGTGGGTCACCTGAGTGACATCCAGTTCACTACTCCAATTACAATTCCAGCCCACCATAAAAACGGCCGTGAGACAGTGTAAGTGAAAAACAAAGAAGGCCTAAAACATTGTTTTTTGGTACGTGTAACAGACATATGTCAGAAAGATTAGCAAGGGAACTTCGGGGGATGGCTCAGGTGGGGTAAAGTGCTTGCTGGGCAAATGAGAGAACTGGGGAATTTGGATCTCCAGAACCCATATAAAAGCTTGGCAGCCCATTTGTAATCCTGGAGCCTGAGGGAGACAAGAGAGAGAATCCTGGAGCAAGCAGGCTAGCCAGGCTAGCCAAAATGGACTCCAGGTTCAGCGAGAGAGCCTGTCCCCAAAAAATAAAGGTGGAGAGCAATTGAGGAAGATACTAGAGGTCAGCCTCGAGCCTCCACACTCTTGTACACACAGATGCATACACACCCCGCCACGAATCCACACAATATGAACAGGCATACACACACACATACTTAAAAAGAACAGACTGGAAGAAACAGTGATACCATCAACAACTGGAAGATAAACTGATACAGATCATTTTTTCTCCCTTATGTATCAGTGTTTTGCTCCATAAATGATACTGAAAAATACCAAGAAGGCCTTTTCTGCCTTCATTCTCATTTTTAAGCTGGTGTAAGGAAGGAAGTATATAGCAACCTATAACTGCCTTTAGGAAAGCAGGAGGTCTTTAGTCTTTTTTCTTTTCTTGAGACAAGGTTTCTCTGTGTAACAGTCCTGGCTATCCTGGACCAGGCCTGCCTCAAACTCACAGGGATCCGCCTGCTTTTGCCTCCCAAGTGCACCACCACCACCTGGCTAAGGTCTTTAGTCTTTTACAATAGAGGCAGCAACATAGAAACTCCTGAGTACTTTCCCAAACATACTGTTATTTCTTCCCCTCTCTTGCCTGTGTTTCAGCCTTAGCCAGACACAGTGCATTACTGTCTGGAAGGCAATCTTGGTGACCAATGGCTTTGATATAAATGAGAGAGCTCTGGAGTATCGTTCTTGTTAATGGCTTCTCAGTGACAACTTTCTGTCCTTTCGGCAGCCTGAAGGGAAGATTGCTATTCCTTTAAGCTTTTAGAACTCAAGGTTTATTGTATGAATTTGTTACTGATTACAGACTACTTATATCAATAATTTTTATCTCTCTCTTTCTTCTTTCCTATCCAGGTGGCCCAGGGCCTGTCTCTTATACACATCTAGATGTGTATAAGAGACAGGTCTGTGCTTGGGGCATGCATGTTGCCCTCTGAAGAGCAGATTTGCTTTTAGCAAGCATGAGAGATGTGGGGAGCCCAGCCTGCTGGAGGATTCTTTCTCTCCCATCCAGTGGTGAGTGGCCCTGGCCTGTGGCCATCGGGGGACAGACTTCCTCGGTTTACTAAATGAACCACACTGTGAGGACGGTCTGCTCTCCTCTCAGCCAGCTAGGATCTAGCGAGTGCTGCTAAGGCACAGTTCACACTGGAGTAATTGGAGAATGGAGTTTGCCCTTCCCAATCTGTGCACAATCTGCTCGGGGCTAAAAACAAATGTTAGCAGTTATAATTACCACCGTTTTGTCTCCAGGCTTGGATCACACTCCAGGTGTTAGAGGCACTGGTCCGTCTTCTTTGTTTCCTCCTTGAAACAAAGATGCCCTGTTTCGCATCGATTCAGAGGGCATTTGTGCCGTAAAGAGTCTCCTCTGATACCGTGTCAGGACTCTTTTGCAGTTTCTATTAGTTCTTTTAATTTTTCTGGCTCAAGTTAGGCCTTGCAGAGGTGTGGCTGCCTCTAAGAACACTGTTGAATTGGTGCCATGGTAACGTTTGGAAAGTAGCTACTGCTAGGATACGGCTCTGACACTTATTACTTTATTTGCATATCAAACCACCTGTTCCAAAGATGAAAATATACACGACTGCTTACTTATTCCAGTCTGGATAAAAGGGTGATAGCTAACTGTTTAAGTGAATGTGTTGAATTTTTTTTCTCCCCATGACTGTAAGAAGAAAATCTAAGGTCCTCTTCCAGCCCTTCTCTTACATCTAGAATAGATGCCAGGCTCACTGTGGGAGCAAGATTTGGGGCTTCTATTGTCTATGCAGGCACTGGGGTACACTCCTTGGGAGGTCTGCCTTTCTCTGACATTAAGTTGACTTGACTCTGGAAAGACATCCAGTTTGGACAAAGGGACCCATACTCCACAAAGGGAGCCTTTTCTTTTGTAACATTAAAAAAAGATTTATTTATTTTATATATATGAGAATTTTGCCCTGCTTGTTGGTATATGCACCACATACACGCAGTATCTGAGGAAGCCAGAAGGGTAAATTTGAACTCCTGGAACTGGAGTTACATACCACTGTGAGCCACCAGATGGATGCTGGGAACTGAACCTAGGTCCTTTGCNAGAGCAGCAAGTGCTCTTAACCGCTAAGTCATCTCTCCAGCCCCAAAGGGGAGTTCTTGATTCTATCTAAATGAGTTATGCTTTCCATTCTCTAAGAAGTTCCCTGGGAAACTCTTGCTACTTGTATATGTGGCTCCCTTCATTTTAAGAGAAGCTTTGCTTCTGGTGCAGCAGTGGCCTTTCTCTCTTCATCCTTCTTCACTTCTCTCTGGCCTCTGTTTACCCTCTCACCCTCTCTCAGACACTAGGATCCTGCTAGTTGNGATCCATTGTGCGCTTTCCCCTTGTTCTTCCTCAGGCTACTTGACCGAGTAAATGGCTGTTCTGTGTGTATTTCTACTGGGTACTGCTAAGCTTTTAAGCATAGGTACTAACTCCTCAGGGAGAGCAAGCCCCCAGAAGCCCCTTCTGCCTCTAGTATTGGTGTCATTTGTGACTTGCTTCCATTGTCAGACTTTGGTGGCCACTGCCAGCAGCCCTCTCTCAGCCACAGAGCTCCTTGGAGGCTGCATACGTTATTTTGGGTTCTGTGCTTTCTGGGGGTGCACCCCTCAATCCTCAGTGAGTGCTGTCCAGTCACTTCCCTGCCTGGTGTCCTTGGCACATGTGCTGTTTTGCACTCATCCTACCCCACCTACTCCACCTTTTGCCCTTGTGTTTGGTTTTGTGTTTAGAGCAGCATCTCACTGAATGAGTTTACAAATGACTTGAAGTTGATTCTCATAGTTCACCTTCTGCTTAACTCTAGTAAATGATACCCCACTACACAATATTATTTTAAGAAATCTGTGTGTGGTAGTATATGCCTTTAATCCAGAATTTGGGGAGTGAGGTGAAGTCTGGCAGATCTCTATGAATTGGAGGTCAGCTTTGTAGCAAGTTCCAGGCTAGGCAGGGCTATGGAGTAAGACCTTAGCTCAAAAAAATTACTTTAAAAAGTGGTAATTTTAGAAAGCTGTTGGGATGCTTATGTAATAAAAGAGTATTAGCTGTATAAGAGGCTCCAGTCAAGGTAAGAAAGGAGGTAAAAAGCCCCATGGTCTCTGTATGGTCACCCCATGTGTGTCATGCACCTTCAGTGGTGGCTTAGATACTCAAGAAATCAAGTCCTAAAGAAAGGTAAACCAGAAGAAGCAGGAAACATAAGCCTCGTAATACCAGCCAGTCGGGTATTAGGGTGGTTTTAGGAAGTTCAATTATATTAAAAATATATATCAAAATTTGAATTATCACATAACAATGGTACATACTTATGTGTAATGATCAGGCTAATTGGTATAACCATCACTTCAAGTCTTTATTATTTCTTTGTGTTGGGAAATTCGAAATCCCCACACAATTTCGTAGCATACAATTGATTGCTGCTAACCATAGTTAATTGTACTGTGCTATAGAACATTAGAGATCAGTCCTTTCATATAATTGTACCCCTGCTTTGTCAACCCCTCACCATACTTCTTTTCTTGCACTCCCCAGACTTTGGGAAATCCAATTTTATAGTCTTCTATAAAATCAACTTTAAAACCATGACGTATGAAAACATAATATTTGACTTTTTGTGTGACTTATTTACCATTATATGCTCCAATTCCATTCTTACTGCAAAAATGTCTTCTCCCCCCTTCCCCTCTGAACCTTTCCCTCCCTTGCAGGAGTGTGGGTGTTCACATGCTGTGGCCCCTGTGTAGAGATCAGAGGACGAGCTTGGGTGTGGATCCTGGCCTTGAGACAGGACCCCACTTGTTCACTAGGCTTGCTGACCTGTGAGTTTCCAGTGATTCTCCTTCCTCTGCTTCCANTGTCCACTGGACACCTACTAGAAGGGAGAAGCTTCTGTCTTAGCCCATCTGCCATGTCTCATCTTCATTCTGATGAACTATGTGTATTATCCACATAAAAATGTCATTAGAATGAAGATTATAAAATGTACATTTGCAAAGACCTTTACTCAGTTGAATACATCAGTCAGTGATCTGGCAACCTGATTTGGGATATAGCCAAGATGGCTGTGGTTGCTAAAGGCTGCATAGGAAGTGTTGCTCTCTTTGGGTGAAGTAATTTGGGTAAAGTAATTTGTATTTCATTGCTTGCATTATTAACTTTTATTCAAGCACCCTGCACTTAATTAATGACATCCATTCTGTGTTGCTTGGTTGACATTGTCAATGCTCAGATATATGTAGCAGTAGTAAGTCACCTGGAAACAGAACCTGAATTTAAAAGGCAAACTGGAAGTGAGGAAGGGCAGAGGGCAGTAGGTTTTGGGGAGTTCTTCAGGTAACTTGATGGGAAAGAAAGGAAAAGTGCTGGCCTGGAAGGAAAGGAAGACAGGAAAGCGCATGAAGACAGGTAGAGCAGGCCTGTAAAATCCCAGCACTAGGAATGCAAAGGCAAGAGGATAAGGAGGAGTTCAGGGCTAGCATTGGCTATGCAGGGAGTTCTGGGTCAACCTGGGCTACATGAGACCTTGTCTCAGGAGGGTGTGGGAGTAGGGGGCAAAAAGATGGATCTTCTAGTTTGGGTTTGTAGACAAAATGGCCACAGGGTGGCAGCACAGTCCAAACAGCAGGCACTGGTTTGCCAGCCAGCCTTTTCTTAAGTTTTAGAATTCCTCCATGGGGGTTTTCCTCCCTGGCCAAGGAAACAACAGCAAATGTTGAGGATTAANGGGAAGGGAAGTATAGGGAATGGCGCCAGTGGGACCTCTGCATGGTAAGCTCCAAAGAAGGCTTCAAACTGGCAGGACTCGCTTAAAATTCTAATCATAAATATGTCCAAAATANATTTAAAATACAATCATTCTTTAAAAATTTAATAAAAATTATTTTATGAAAGAGTAAAATGGCAAAGAAACATAAGCCCATTTTTCTATAGTCAGTCGAACAGTCTGTACTTTTTATAAAATTAGTGCTTAATAAACATAAACAGAATACTTGCCAGGTTTTGTTTTTTCCTGGCACTGACAATTGAACCCACAGCCTTGGGTGTGCTAGATGAACACTCTGCCTGGGAGCCAAGTTCCCAGCCTTGGGTTTACCTTTGTTGCTTGTGCTTTTGCTGTTATAGCTGAGAAATGGTCGCCAAGACCAACGTGGTAAAGATTAGACCCTAGGTTTCTTNCAGGAGTTGTAGTTTCTGGTCTCGGTAGTTAGATCTTTAATCCATTTTAAGATGATTTTTTTGTGCTCACTGTGGGACAAAGCTCCAGTTTCAGCCTCTAGCTTATGGATATCCAGTTTCCCCAGCAATGTTTGTTGACGAGAGTATCACTTCCCACTGTATTGTTGTAGCACCCTTGTAAAAACTCAACTGGTCATGTACGTCCAAGTTTATCTGGGGGCTCTACTTTCTGTTTTGTTGGTCTACATGTCTGCCATTGTGCAAATACAAACAGAACAAAGAAAAGATTTTCTTTGTAGAAGTGTAGAGTAGAAAAAGGCATAGAATTATAAAAATGATGCACGATGCTTGTTGAAAGTATGTACATAGGCAATTAACAATGAGAATCACTGTGACTCTGATGTGTCACAAAACCTATGGAGTAGAAATATGTATGTTTTAAAAAGATGTGCATGTGTGTGTGCATAGACGTGTGCGAGTGTGTGTGCATGTGCATGTTATGATTGTAGTCAGACATTTCTCTCCTGCCCACCAGTTCCCAAATGACCACACAGAGGCTTATATTAATTGTAAATGCTCAGCCCATAGCTCAGTCTTATTACCAGCTAACTCTTACCTTTAAATTAATCCATATTCCTTATTTAGGCTCTACCACATAGTGGTACCTTCTTTCAACACAGCATGATCATCTCCTGCTCTCTCTGCATCTGACTGGTGACTCCAGACTCTGCCCTTCCTCGTCCCATCATTCTCAGTTTGGCTTTCCTGCCTAACTTTATTCTGTTCAGCTATTGGCCAGTCAGCTTGTTTATTAAACCAATCATAGAGACATATATTCACACAGTGTACAGAGGATTATTCCACAGTGATGATTTTGTGACAGCCAGTGGACAGTTGGTTAGATGATGGGTGGTTCTTGCCTTTCACTTGTTTTCAGGCTTGGTCTCTGGTTATTTCTGCTGCTGTGCTGTGTACCTCAGGCTAGCTGGCTCATGAGCTTCTGTGTGAGTCTCCTGTCTCCACCTCTCATCTCAGAATAGGAATGTTCAATTACAGATGTGGAGCATTGCATCTGGTTTTACATGAGTTCTGGGAATTGAACTGAGGTCTGCAGGCTTGCTTGGCTATCAGTATTATCCTCTGTGATGTCTCTCTGACCCATAAACTATATATTTACTGTACTGTGTACACACATTTTGTAAATACTTTGTATTAGTATGTTCATTTTCAAAGTCTTTATTTTGACCAATTTGCTGTATTTGTTTAATCTGTGTTGAATTGGCGTCAACACTGGTTGGAGAATTTAGCTAATCTGCTCTCATATTTTCCTTTAAAAGCATTGTAACAAAGAAAACAGTCTCGGGAAGTATGTTGATGAGCATACAGGAAGAAACTTTTGAGCAATCTCACAAGCTAAGGATACCAATTTTAAACCTTTGTTTGAAATGGGACAATGGTATGTTTTCAAAGTTTATCGCCAATCCTTAATCTATGATCTATTCTAACAATTTATCCCAATCACATCAATTGGATTTAAATCATATCTTAATAAAAGGAATGGCTATGGTTTAGCAAATCTCCTATGCATGGGTCTTTTATTGTAGAGGGTATGATTTTGCAACATGACTAAGAAGATTTTTCCATATCCCAATAGTTATTTTGTATTTTCATCTGCTGCTGAAAAACAGGTCATATTTTCTGCTTCCTGCTTCCTTGGAAATATTAATATTATTGTTCTGAAGATTTTATACGTATAGGGAAATCTGACTGTCTACTATCTATCTTTGAAAAGTTAGAAATCCAGGTGTAGTGACACATGCCTTTAATCCCAGCAATTGGGAGGCATAGGCAGGCAGCTCTCTGAGTTTGAGGCCAGCCTGGTCTACATAGTAAATTCTAGGACAGTCAGGGCTATGTCATAAGGCTCTATCTTGAAAAAGCAAAAAGCAAAACCAAAACAACAAAATAACAAAAAAGAAAAGTTAGGTTGGCTTGTAGTTGGTAGAAGGTTTTCCCAGCATGTACAAGGCCCTGAATGTGATCCCATGAATTGCCCCTAGTCCCTAAGCCCACACAAATCAAACAATGACCTAGGGCCTGAGATATCCATCTGTACTGATACCCAAAAGTACTGACAGCCATTCCCCCATGCCCCTACAGAATATTTCCCATAGATAAGCATTATACCGAAACAAAATCACAACTGTTTATGATCAGCTTTGTTGAGATATAATTTATATATAATAAAATGCACCATATTAAATATATAGTTTAATGAACTTGAACAATATGTGTATATTTATGCTAGCATAAAAACACAGGATGTTTCTATCCACTTCAAATTTCCTCTTCCCCATCAGTTACTCTCCCCCATGGCTCTAGACAAATATTATGTATTTGTTATTACTATTGATGAGATTGCTTCCAAAGTTTCATAATACAGTGGCTCCTTGACTCATAACTCCTTGATAAACCTGTTGTATAGTGTATGCTAAAAATATCATAGGGTGATTTTCTCCAGATAGTCAGCTTAACACCATCCTGTGGCAGCACATGCCCTGCCTGTTTGTCTTGTGATTATGGTTGACAGCCGGGGTGGGGATGGTGGGGGGGTCAGCCTCTCCAGAGAGAAGCTGCATACCAATAGCTCCAGAAGGGATTAAAATTTAAAACTTGAAGTATTATTTCTACAGAATCACTTTCATGTCTTTGTAAAGTTAAAAAGATATCAAGTTGAAACTGTTGTAAGTTAGAGATTGTAAATGGAGTCACACAGTTTGTGACTCTGATTTCCTTTATTTATTGAGATCATTGTTGTGATTGTGCATATCACATTGCTTTTAAATTAATGAGTATCTTTTAGAGTGGTTTGAATTTCATGACAAAATTGTGAGTTCACAGAATTCCCATATGCTTTCTGGGTGGACATGTGCACCTCCCTCATTTATCAACATCCCACAACACAATGCTGTATTTGTGAAGAGTCATGAGGCTCTATTGACAGTTATTACCCAAAACCCACAGTTTACCTTAGTGACTAGCCTTGGTGTGATGCATGGTAGGTGCTTTTTACAAGTGTATGCTGGTATGTACCTACCACTGGAATGCCATGCAGAATGGTTTCACAGCCCTAAGCTTGTTCTGTGCTCTTCTTGTGCAACCTTCCTTCCTCTAAACACTGCTAACCACCATTGCCAGCACAAACCTGAGGTAATCGCTCGTTGTTTGACTGTCTCTGAATTCTTTTCCCTTTCTAGAAGGTTACATGGTTGGGATCACACTGTAGGTATCCAGATGCCTTCATTCACTCAACGTTACTTTGAAGTTCTGCATGTCTTGATACTTCTCTTGTTTGTGTTAAATAGTAACACATTATCCTAATCCCCCAGTTTGTCCGCTCTTTGAAGGAAGGACATCTTGGTTGCTTCTAGTTTGGGGGAGTTTTGAGTAAAGCTGCTCTAACTGTCCTAATGCAGGCTTCTGAGGATGAAAGTTTTCAGTTCCTTTGGGTAAATACTAGGAGCATGGCTGTCGGCCCGTGTGGTAAGCCTTTGTTTAATTTAGTAAGTAATTACCACGTCATCTCCCTAGCTGGACTTTACTACAGGCGAACAGCACTGAACATGAGCTCCTGTTCCACACCCTCACCAGTATTTGATGTTGTCAGTGGTTTGGGTTTTGCCTATCTTACTATTTCATGGGAAATTCCCCACTGTCAGAAGACGGTGGCCATTTGTCCACATGCACACTTGAATCTGTGTGTCTTCTACAGTGAGATGTCTGTCTGGATCTTGTGCTCATTTTAAAACTTGGCCTGTTTGTTTTCTTACTATTGTGTTTTATGAGTTCTTCATGTTTTGTGAATAACAGTCCTTTGTTATTTGTGTCTTGCTTATATTTTTTTCTACTTTGGCTTGTATTCTCATTCCCTTGACGATGACTTTCATAGATCAAAAGTTTTAAGTTTCACTGATATCTAACTTAACCANTTTTTTTTTTATGGATTGTGCCTTTGATGTTGTGTCTGTAACATTCTCATTGTACCCACAGTTACCTACATGTTATCCTGTGTCGTCTTCGAATGTCATAGTTTTATATCTTACACTGAGTTCCATGATATACTTAAGATCTTTGTCTAGATGCATAAAGAAAATGTTGATACTCAGTTTCAGGGCTATTTGTTGATAAGACCATCTGTGGTGGTTTGAATAGGTATGGCTCCCATAGACTCATGAGTTTGAATGCCCATAGGGAGTGGCATTATTAGGAGGTGTGGTCTTGTTGGAGTAGATGTAGCATTGTTGGAGGAAGTGTGCCACTGTGGAGATGGGCTTTCAGGTCTCATCTATGCTCAAGCCATGCCCAGTGAGACAGACCACTTCCTGTTGCCTGCAAGTCAAGATTTATTAACTCCACCTCCTGCTCCAACACCATGTCTGCCACCCACCATGACAGTAATGGACTAAACTTCTGAAAATGTAAGCCAGCCTCAATGAAATGTTTTCCTTTATAAGAGTTGCCGTGGTCATGGTGTCTCTTCACAGCAATAGAAANCCCAACTAAGACACTATCTTTGCTCCATTTATTACTTGTCTCAAATGGAACCTGGAATGCCCAGAATCTCCTTTATCAATGCACAGATTTCCCACTGTGTTGTTATCATGACAGGAGAAATGAAGAAATAGCATCAAACATTATGATACGGTGTGTGCCTGAGAGTAAGAGGGGATGGGGCCAACACTCTTCGGGCTGATGTACGAAGAATTTTGTTTGACTCATCTGAAGCTCTTCTTTGTTCAGGAAGCTCTAGGGCAGCCAACAGGGCTTTGGCAACTCCATTCTTCAGGCCTTTCTGTGGGACAGCATTCAGACTACTGACCACCTTTTCCACAGTCTCTGGAGTCAGAGATGGCTTTTGCTTGCCTTTGGCAAGTGTGTCAATAGTAGCGTCCTTGGACAGTAGACTGTGAGTTGTCTCAGGCAACCACTGAAACAGGGCTAGAAATACATCTGTTTTTAGTTAGCACAGCTGCCATAGGCTGTCCCATGCCTCTTGCCCTGCAGTATCAAAAAGCCCAGGTATATGGCTGTCCACCAATCCTAACTGACTGTGTGGTTATCAAAGCCAGTCAGTACAGATTGGGATGGCTGTCTGTTGTATCAGGAGACATGTTTGAACAGCAGTGTTACTGCCCACAACAGTGCACTTAATTGATTGCATTACTGAAATAGTTTGTATTCATTTCAAGTATTTCAAGTTTGATACTGACCTCAGCAACTCTATAGCAGGTTTCCAAGTTGGAGAGTGTCAGTCCTCTGATTTCTTTTGACATAGAGTTGGCTATTCTGTCTTTTGACTTTGCATGTAGTTTATATAAAAGTTTATTTTGTGTGTGTATGTGTATGCACTGTGAGGTCAGAGGACCACTTGCAGGAGGCAGTTCTCTCCTTCTACCATGTGGGTCCAGGGAATCAAACTCAGGTTGTCATGTTTGGTGGCATGTACCTGTACTTGCAGAGCCGTCTACCTGTCCTCCATACAAACTTTCGAGTGGGTTTGCCAAAATCTGTAAAACCACTTCTTGGGATTTAGATTGGGATTTCAGGGAGACTATAGAGCACTTGGGAAGAACTGAAACCTGACAGCTCTAGGCAGATAGTTTTATCTATGAGCATGAAATACCTCACCATTTAGTTTTCTTCAGAGAGATCTCGTATAAACTCATGTCAGATTTGGATGTAACTATTTCATGCATGGGGAAGCTAATATACGTGGTGATACNTTTTTGTTTTTAATTTCTGTTTTTTCATTGCTGATATGTATTTAGGGGAGAGACCGACTTTAGCATATTAGCCTTGTATCCTTTAACCTGTGCATCACTTGCTATTTTCAGAAGGTTTTTTTTNATTATTATTGGAGGTTTTCTACATAGATAGTTATATTCCTTGCACTGGCTGGTTTTATGTCAATTTGACACAAGCTAGAGTCACCAGAGAGGAAGGAGCCTCAATTGAGAAAATGCCTCCATAATATCCGGCTGTAAGGCATTTTCTTAATTAGTGATTGATGGGGGAGGGCTCAGTGCCTTGTGGGTGCTGCCATCCCTGGCCTGGGTGGGCCTGGGTCCTGAGCAAGCCATGGTGAGCAAACCTGTAAGCAGCTCTCTTCCATGGTCTCTGAGTTAGCTCCTGCCTCCAGGATCCTGCCCTGCTTGAGTTCCTGTCCTGACTTCCTTCTGTGATGGACTATGACATGGAAGTGTAAGCCAAAAAAACCCTTTCCTCCCCAGCATGTTTTGGTCATGGTGTTTATCCCAGCAATAGAAACCCTAACTAAGACAGTTACCTATAAACAAAAAACATTTTATTTCTTCTTTCCCATTCTTAATACTTTTTATATTCTTTACTTGTTGTACTGCATTAGCTGGGATTTCCAGTTCAATCCTGAAGAACAGTGGCCAGGGCAGACATCTGATCTTAGTGGGAATGCTTCCAGTTTCTCAACACCAAATGGGATAGTAGCTGTAGGTTTCTGTAGAGCAGTGGTTCTCAACCTTCCTAATGCTGCGACCCTTTAATACAGTTCCTCATGTTGTGGCGACCCCCAACCATAAAATTATTTTTGTTGCTACTTCATAATGTTAATATCTGATATACAGGATATCTGATATGTGACCCCTGTGAAAAGGTGTCGTCTCGACCCACAGATTGAGAGCCATTGCTATGGATTTTTTTTTTCCGAGTTGGGAAAGTTCCTCTTTGTTCTCCTTTTTTAAAAAAAATAATTGTTTTTAGGTTTAGTTTATGTGTATGAGTCTTTTACCTGCATGTACCTATGTATACCATATGCATGCCTGGTGCCCACTGAGGTCAGAAGAGGGCATCAGATCCCCTGGAACTGGAGTATGGGAGGCTATAAGCCACCCTGTGAGTGCTGGGATCAAACCCAAGTCCTCTACATGAGTAAGAAAGTACTCTTAACCACTGAGCCATCTCTCTAGCCCTACTTTCTTTTAAATTTAAGTCATGAATGTGTAGTGTTGGATTTTGTCAGATGTTTTTTATGCAACTGTTGTATGCTCAAATGGTTTTTCTTTAGACTGTTGATGTGATAGGTTACATAAATTATCTTTTTTTCATAAATTATTTTTGAATGTTGAACTTGTCTTCTATAGCTAAGAAATTCTTGGTCATGGCAGGTAATTATTTTTGAACACTGTTGGATTTGATTGGCTAATATCTAATTTGAAAGATTTTACATGTATATTCAGGAAAGTTGCTGATTTATGGTGTTCTTTTTGGTGATATTTTGTATTTAATTTGGTATTAGATAATGTTGGCTTCATAAATTATGGTATATTTTATATGCTTCTGTATTTTGAAAAGTACTAGAGATAATTGATGGAAATTTTTTCCTTAAATGTTTTCCAGGATTTATGAAAGGATTTATATGGGCCTGGTGATTTCTGTTTTGAAATTTTAGTATTGATTTAATTTCCTTAGTGGATATAGGCCATATTCTTGAGTTATAATTATTTACAAACCAATGAGTTACTAACTTACATGACTTTGTTGAGAGGCATTCACCAGAGGAGACTACTTGGACATGTGTTCAAGCCAATAAAAGTCTTTACTAGCCAGCCAGTGTCTACATTGGGTGTTCAGAACCCAAGTGCAGCCCTGTGCCTTTCTCAGGGTGGACTTTTAAGCACGAAAGACCACATCCTGGGTTGGCATACTTCAGTTAACAAGAACAGTTAGCCAGAAGCAGAACTATAGAAGCCAAAAAGCAGGGTTAGTACACTTAGGGACTTTCCCAGAACTGTGGACTTTGATGGATTAGGTCTCTGATGGATTAGGCAGATGTTGCTGCCCATGTTCTGGGCTCCAAGGCCTGAATGGTACTTTGCATTGGTGGTGCTAAGGTCTGGGGGCCTGTTACAGCTTAACATTATTTGTGCTTAGTAATATACATTTTTGAATAATAAATTAATATTGATATCCTTTCCTAGATATTAAACTTTTGTCTTTGCTTCAAAACACAAACAAAATACAACACCCCCTTAGCTTCTTGGTTTCCACTTCCAACAAATATCTTCTAGATGGCCCAAATATTACTATCAGTGTAATATTTATTTATACTGTTTCCTGTTCTTGATTTTAGAATCTTCCTTTCTTCCCTGTCAGCTCAGCTGTACATTTAGAATTTTTGCTATGTTTCATCTAGCAAGCTAGGTCGCTCTGTTTACTGGAACTAGAACTGTTGCCATGACAGTAACTGTGCTCCTTTGGCCCCAACCTGAGGGGTCATTGCATATTTCTGATGCCTAGCTGCACTTGCTTGACCTAATGTGCTGCGTTTACTAGTGTCCCCTGGAAACCAGTCCCTTGGAGCTTGTGTGTGTCCAGAGCCTGTGCTTGGGGTGGGTTGGCTTCCTCTTCCTCCAGCTGGTCTGTGTTACCAAGGTCCCAGCATGCTTTGAATTCCAGCCCACCTGAATTATGTCAACCTCAGTTCATTTTCTTCTGTTTCCAAGACTGTCTTCCCTGACTTGCCAAATTCGAGTCTGGTTTCAGTTTACTTTCTGCACTCATCCTTCCACACAGGATTTTGTCCTGACTCGAGAGCTTGTAGCATAGTTTATAGCAATGTAGGAATGAGTCCAGCAACAGTTTAGGCTTCTAGGATGTGCTGATGGTCCTAGAAAAAGCTTCTAACTTTCCATTTTATTAAAAGAAATCTACTTACTAAATATGAAAATCCAAAGACTTTCTATTAAATGTTGATGGTATTTGTGCTTTGTGTATTGACAGCAGAGTCCGACTTAATTAAAGGAGTTTATAGCTGAGGTTAACCTTTTGATTTCTTTTGATTTGCTTAGTTGATGAGTAGCAATCACCCTGCATTCTCGTCAGTGCAACCCCCTTCACCCTGAGACCTTGTAAGGAAGGTGATTTTGGTGTAAAACATGCAGAGAACTCATGGCAGTTTTGATGGATCATTTACCCCAGTTTGAACTTTCCTGCTTTAGGAAGCCCTGACAAGGTCACTACTGAAGCTAGCTTTCTTCAGTAGAGCAGCCCCTGGGGTTTTGCTGATGTGTTAGTGTTTGGTTATGGACATGGTTTTGAGAGTTATAGAAGGTATCTGGTGTCACAAGCACGCTGTGTACTGGCAGCGAGCCCACAGGAGCAATGGGTTACGTTGGTGGTCAGCGGTTTAGTAAGTTTTAATCTATCACATGTATCCTTTTGGGTTCATTAGTTAATGTTCTCTCTCAATCGTTTTGTCCTTATTTGGGTTTCATTTCTTACTTCTTTCCTTTCTTGGCAGTATCTTCAAAAGGAGTTAGGAGGCTGTCCCAGAAGTTGCCTTTGAAGATTGTTGCAGTATGTATACCTGTCAAAAAGAATTGACCAAGCCCTGTGGAAAGCTATTTCACTCATCAAGTCCTAAGCTCAATACCAGCTCTCTGCTCTGATCCTTCAGAACGTTCTGAACAGAAGCCATCAGAGTGGATTGTAGACTCAGAGCGATTTGCTGACACCCCCAACTTCCCATTTACTCCCATGGGGCATTCAGGATATGTACACTGGCTGAATCCAGGTTACCTTTGCTTGGGATGAAAGCGAAATGCTGATTTCAACTGCACATGGCTTCCTTTTTTTCTCTTTTCCTTTCCTTCTATTTGGCTCTTCCCCTTCTCCCATCTTACTAGATTGGAACATACTGAAATCTTCAGAAAATGGGAGCCAAGGTGTTATTTCTATTATAAAAATGTAATTTACAATGGAATTTCAGATTTGGGGAAAAATATTCAATGTTCTTGGATTTCAGCCATTTACTTGAGGCTTAAATCCCTTTAACTACATCTGTGTTCCATGTAGGATATACATCACCTATCATGGTGGGAGACTCCCTTGTGCTGATGTGCCCATTACAGCTTTGAACATCTCTGTGACTTAGCTGCTATTTATGATAAGCTAAATATACTTTCTTGAAATACTCATCCACTGGTTTTTAATTTATTTCTTTAGGACTTTACAGAATAGTGTTATTTAGTGTTTAGGCCTAAACCTAGGGTTGTGAAATAATTTAAATTTATATTATGATCAGCATTGAAAGAAGAGAAGTGGATCACAATGGGAGCAGAATAGGAAATAACAGAGTTTATTCCAAGTGGTGAAGTCTTCATAAAATATTTGTCTTGAGGCTGGGGAGGTAGCTTAGTTGGTAGTATGCTGGCTTAGCATGCAGGAAACCCTAGGTTCAAGCTCCAGCACTGCATATGCTGGTCATGGTGGCACACACCTTAACCACCCCAGCACTGAGGAGGACGTGAGCAGGTCACCATCACCAAGATCACTGTCAGCCAGATTGAGTTTGAAGCCAACCAGGGCTACATGAGATCATATCTCAAGAAAAAATAACAACAACAACAAAAACAAAATACAACATCACCACACCCCACTTTGTCTTGGTTGCACAATTAAATCAGTAAGTTATTTAATGGGAGCTGCTGAATGGTACACGCCCCGTCTTTTCTGCAGCCATGGACATAGCCATTTATTTTCTTGTCTTACTCTAAGCTAAGCATTTTCATTGCCTTTCACTCATCCAGATGTATCCAGGTCCTAAAATCTCCCTGNCATTCTGAATCCACTTGTGAGCATCATCTGTGTGAAGAACTGGGACCTGGAACCATGCCCTTGGCTGGGTCTATTGAAACGGAGGCAAGGACTGGGCTCGTCTTCAGTAGGGTGCAGCTCGGTGCATTGTGGTGCAGTCAGGTTGTTCTAAATCTGAAGATACTGTGTGTAATAGCAGTTAAATGAATATAGTGGTGGGGGAGGGGCTGGGCTTGCCACTCCGTCTAATTAGTATGAGCATGAGGTAAGCTGAAAGTAATGGCAGTCAAGTCACTAAACTTTTCTGTCCCTCAGTTTCCTCACCTGTAGTACAAAGGCGTTTCATGACATCTTGGACAGTTTACAATATTTTTGGACACTATATCGTACAATTTGACAAGTACATGTATTAATGGAACAAGTGAATGGGACTCTTTCATACACGCACACATTGTGCATTGATGGTGTGCTTCCGTCCTCTGCGTTACTGTTGCCGTCCTCTGCGTTACTGTTGCCGTCATCTGCGTTACTGTTCCCGTCCTCTGCGTTAATGTTCCCTTCCCGCACCCTGGCGTCCTTCCAAGTCCAATAAGCCCTCTTCTACTTTCAAGTTGACTCTCTTCTCTATTTTTTAATTAGTTTTTGCTTGTGAGACGGAATATACAATACTTGCCATTCTGTGTCTGGCTTATTTTGCTTAATGTGCTGTCCTCCAGTTCCGGTTGTTTTAGTGCAAATGACAGGATATCATTATTTTTAAAGGTGGAATAATACTCCATTTTCATGTGGTGTAGATACACATTTACTTTAGTCACTCTGCCATTGATGGATATCAAACTGATTTTGTATCTTGGCTATTGTGAATAGTGCTGCAGCAAACATGAGTGCAGGTGTCTCTCAGCTACTGATTTTACTTCTTGTGGGCGTATTGTATTTCCTGTGTCCTGCCTGGTCCTGCAGCCGCTCAGTCCCGAGTAAACACACAGAGGCTTATATTAATTACAAACTGTATGGCCTACGGCTCAGGCTTCTTGCTAGCTAGCTCTTTCATTTTAAATTAACCCATTTCTATTAATCTATATGTTGCCACATGGCCGTGGCATTACCAGTCTGCTGGCATCTTGTTGCTCCTTGGGTGGCCGGCTGGCGTCTCCTCACTCCACCCTTCTTCATCTCCATCTTCAGTTTGAATATACCGCCTAACCTTATTTTCCTCACCATTGGCCAAACAGCTTTATTTATTAACCAATGAGAGCAACACATATTCACAGCGTACAGAAAGACATCCCACAGCAGTGTATGCTCAGTAGTAGAATTTAATTCTATTTTCAGTTTTTTTTGTTGTTTATTGTTTTTTTGTTTGTTTGTTTTCGAGACATAGTTTCTCTGTGTAGCTCTGGCTGTCCTTGAGCTTGCTCTGTAGACTAGGCTGGCCTCAAACTTCACCTGCCTCTATGTCCTGAGTGCTGGGATTAAACGTGTGNACCACCACACCCAGGTCTATTTTCAGTTTGTGAGGAGCCTTCACATGGGTTTTCATAATGACTGTCTGAATTTACAACTTTACCAACAGCGTGAAGGTTCCCCTATCTCCATATCATAGCATTAAGAAAAGCTATTCTAGGACCTGGAGAGATGGCTCAGTGGTTAAGAGCACTGACTGCTCTTCCAGAGGACCTGCGCTCAATTCCCAGCACCCACAGCAGATCACAGCTGCCTGTAATTCCAGTTCCAGGGGACCTGACACCCATGGCAAAACACCAATGCACATAAAATAAAAAAATAATAAAATAAAAAAAGAATGGCCACTCTGACGCTTGGGCTGAGGTTAGGTATCTCATTGCAGTTTTGGCTTGTATTTCCCAGACTGCTAATGATATCTAGAATTGTTTTTGTATGTTTTTTGAAATTTGTGTTTCTCCTTTTGAGAAGTCTCTTTTCAGGTCATTTGCCACTATCATTTTTTTCATTGAAAATATTTTTTCATATAATAGATTCTGATCAGTTTCCCTCCCTCATCTCCTCCCAGATCCTCCCCACCTCCCCAGCCATCCAACTCCTTGCCTTCTCTTCCTCTCTCTTTAGAAAGCAAACAGGCAGACATTAAAAAAAAAGAATTAAAAAACAAACAAACAAACAATAACAAAATCTCCAAAAATACTATTGAGTTCCTTTTATGTTGACTGTCTACTTCTGGGCATGAGGCCTACCCTTAAGTGCAGTTATACCCAGTGAGACTCAATTGGAGAAAACTCATTTTTCCTTTGCAAGTGCTTGTCAATTGGAGATAGCTTCTTGGTTAGGGGTGGGACCCTGTGTCCACTTCCCCCTCTCAGCACTGGGACCTCATCTGGCTTGAGCCTGTGCAGGCCCTGTGCATGCTGCCACAGTCTCTGTGAATTTATNTGTACAACAGCCCTGTTGTGTCTGGAAGACACTGTTCCCTTGGTGTCATCCACCACCTCTTGCTCTTACAACCTTTCCACCCCCTCTTCTGCAGAGTTCCTTGACCCCTGAGGAGAGGGGTTTGATGATAACATCCCATTTAGGGCTGAGTAGTCCAAAGTCTTTGCACCTTGTGCAGCTGTGGGTCTCTATCATTAGTTCCCAGCTAATAGGAAGAAGGTTCTCAGATGATGGCTGAGGAAAACACTGAGCAGTGCCAGGCATGGATTCCACCTTGTGGAGTGGGCCTTAAACCCAATCAGAGAGTGATTGGTTACTCCAACAACCTTTGTGACACTATTGCAGCAGCATATCATGCAGGCAGGTTACCACGTAGACTGCAGGGTTTGTAGCTGGGTTGGTGGTTATCTTTCTCCTCTGGTAATATGCAGAGACCCTTCCGATACCGTGAACATTAGTCAGAAGGGGTAAAGGCTCTAGTTATGCACCAGCTCAGCTTCCCCATGTTTGATGAGATCTGTTGGTGTTGTGTTCAGCAGTAGGGCCTCACCATCAGTTGTGGAAAGCCATCAATAACCTTGACAAGACCTTGAGTTGTTTGGGTGTTTACCTGGAGCCTCTTTGCCTTTGCCCATTTTTAAGTTGGATTATGTTATTGTTGTTGTAAGGTTTTTTAATTATATTCTGAATATTAATTCTCTGTGAAGTTAATAACTGGCAAATATTTCCTCTTATTCTGTAGGTTTTCTCTTCACTCTCACTGAGGGTAGGGGTGGGGCTGTTACAGNCTGAACTTACTAGTTCTCTGACTAGTGGTTGTTCTTTGTTCTCTGGTTCCAAGAGTAGTAGCTTATTACTTGAACAATAAGATCTCTTTCAAGATGGTGTTCAGTCACAATCCTTCAAGCCATGGGGAGCAGTAAAATGTTTTTTTTTTTTTTTTTCTGCTAAACTGTTCTTCTGGAGAAGTCACTGTCCCACCAAAACCTGCCGACTAGTCTCTTCATCAGGCTCACCAGGGTTTCCGTTAGGATAAGGCTTCTGTTTCCCTCTGCCTGCACTGCAGAAGAGCCCTGCAGCTGGATCTGGGTGACGCCCTCACTTTCTCCATACCTTTGAGCTGCCATCACCCCTCTTGTGAATTTCTGATGCTCTTTCTTGTTTTTAGAAGAGTCTGTTCTTTTTATTCTGACTCTCTTCCTTCACTACATCACACGGACACAGTTTCTGACCCACCATCCTATCCCCACCATTGTATTGGGTCCATACTTTTGTGTTTACGCTCTTTTTTTTATACAGTGTTCTGTCTGGTGCCAGACAGAGTGATCTTTTGTTTGAGGAGGAGATTTCGCAGAATCCTGACAACTTGAGGGACAGACCTTGGCGCTGCTGAGATGTTGCTACTTCGGTGGTGGACAGGACCACACTTTGACCAGGAATATTTAGTTATTTAAGCTCAGACCTCATAGCAGTATCCCGAAGGTAGACTTGTGTGGGGGGTGTCCCTCTTCCCAATGTTTCCACATTGAATACATTTCTGTTCTATGCATTTCACTATTACTTGTTTGATTGCCATATTGAGAATGGGTAGCAAAGCCTAGCTTGTTAGAGCTGCTATGGCCCAGGCTCGTTCCCTAAAAACTGGTAACAAGATAACCTTGCTGGGTATAGTAATCTTGGTTCATAGTTATTTTCTCTCAGTGCTTGGCATGTGTCCTCCTGGGCCTGTAGAGTTTCTGCTATTAAAACCTTCATTGTGTGTCTAATGGAGTTGCTTGGTGCTTTTTCTTACAGATTTAAAAGTTCTTTGTCCTCTGCTTTTGACAGTTTGATCGTAATCTGTTATGATGAAAATATTTTCTGGGTGTGTATGCCTCTCTGGGGCTTCCATAGGTCTTCCATGTCCAGATGTCCAGACCTTTCCCCAGATTAGGGAAGTGTGTCAGATCCCCTGAACTAGAGTTACTGATGGTTGTGAGCCTCTGTGGATTCCGAGAATGGAACCTCAGTTCTCTGGAAGAGCAGACAGTACTCTCAACTGCTGAGCCATCTTTCCAACTCNAGCATGGGATATATTTCTATAACCTTTATTTCCCCCTTTGATTCTGCCAGTGATGTTGATGTTGATGCAAATGGTACCCCATAGATCTTAGCAGCTTTTATCTTTCTTTTTTTCTTTCTGAATGTGCAGTTGTCAAAGAGATGGCTTGAAGCACCCATAATCTTTCTTTTTGGTCTAGGTGCAGTAGAGGCCTTTTGTACCTTGTAGTCTGATTTCTAGGGCTCTTCCTTTTCAGAATTTAAGATTGATTGATTTTTTAAAAATCTGTTGAATTTCTTGTTCTCATCCTAGACTCTATCTTAATTTCATTTAAATTATCTGTATTTTCTGCAATGTCATTAAGATTTAAAAATATCTTTTGAGTTGTTTTTAAAATATTTAATTTATTTCAATCTTGGACATTTGTTGCCAGGAAGCTCTGATATTCAGGAGGTGTCAGTTTTTCATATTTCTTGTGTTACTGTGTTGAGATTTCCATATCCAGTGGAATAGACATCTCTGCCACTCTTGCAATGGCCTTGATCCTAAGCAGCTTTCCAAAAGCTGTGCCCTGGGAGATTGCTTGTCATGCAATACTGACTTTGTTTCCAGCTAGAAACTGTTGTGTAATCTCCCTCAAGCATCTTTGACTGTGACTAGTGACTTTGGGCANGGCGTACCACATTGGAGGCTGTGAGCCTCACTGCCTTGGCAGGTTGTATGAGAACGGGGATGCTGATGCAGTTTAGGCAAGTGTGATGTAGACNGAGCATGTGTGGTGCAGCATGTGCAGTCCTTCCTGCAATGGCAGTGGTAGCCTCCATGGCTTCTTGGGGGTTTCCTGAGGCACTGCTCTTATCTGAAAGAATCTCTGGTGCTGGCTGTGTCCTTCTGTTAGACTTGCTTTACAGGGGGGTCAAGAGCAGGAGTCACAGCATCCTTCTGAGGTGCTCATACTCGGTTTTGTCAGTAGGGATGTGATCAGACAGTTTTGGGGGTGACCATGTAAGGGATCTGCTTGGGTGTGATGGCAGCAAGATGGGAGCTGTTCCTCTCATCTGTTACTGTGGGCATGCTGGTCCAGAAGTAGGAATCTGCTGCATGCACCCCACCCCCCAGCTGTGTGTGCTTCTCCTCTAGTCTTCTCCTTGTAGTGCCTGCCAGCCATCAGGTGGGAGTGCGTCACAGTTGGAACTGGGTAACATTCCTCTCCACTGAGGTGCTCCCAGGAGTGGGCCAGAGCAGATGCAGCCAACATCTGGCAAAGTTTCTCTCCAGACCTTCTACGACTGTGCCTCAGGAATGGGGCACCAGCAGGAACTACCTTGATATTGTGAGGCCACCCAGAATGCTTCTTCAGGCAAAGGAGTAGTGGAAACTGGAGTTCTTCCTCCATCTTCTGAGAGAGGGGGTCCCAACCCTGGCTGCTGTGGGAAGCCGCAGGTGGTT
>LZPO01107546.1:1027036-1057810 GCA_001675575.1 Neotoma lepida
GCGCAGTTACCTCATTTTACAGAGGTGGTCAGCTTCCCAAAGGCTGTTCCATGGGTGCTGCAGTGCAGAACTTACAGAGGCAACGGGGAAACTTTGACTAAAGAGCTTTCAGACATTCTTGTCTCAATCTTTTATCCTTTAAAGGGAAAATACATAATTAAAATTATATAAAAATCCATCTCTAAAAATTAGTTACCCAGTAAAAATGAGCATTGAACCAGTTACAAGTATTTCTTTCTGCAAATTATAGATTTGGATTAAACTTCCAAATCCCAAATAGATGTTAAAATTAAGCCTTTCTTCCTTAGCTCAAGTAAATACTCNTTAAGGTCAGGGGAATGACTTTATTCAGTTCACTTTGCTTTGTTCAGATAATCTCACTATGTAGCCCATGCTGGTTTCAACTTCTTGGGAGGCTTCTGCCCCAGCCTGCCAAGTGTGGGACTTACAGGCATACACTTCCTACCACACTGGGTAGGCCTTATTGAAATGGAGGNGCGTTCAGGGATGGTAGGGAAACTGAGGAGAGGGTGATAGAGGTTATTTCCGTGTGTTTCCCTTTGCTCTTCGTGGGGTGCATTTTCATCTCCAGCCCTCTGGTATACTCATTTTCTCAGCACCCACTCTGAACATTGTTTCCTGAGATGACTTTCCTCACCTCTCCAGCTAGACAATTGTTCCTTCTCCCTCCCTCCCTTCTGCTGCTGTATAACCACTGTTCTTATCAAATCTGGTACCTGTGATAGTTGGCTCACATTCCTCTCTCTCTCTCTCTCTTTTTTTTTTTAAATTTCCACTGACACAGGGCAGGAGTTGAAAGCTTGTTGAATGAACAAATAAAAGGGTGAGTGGTGGTTCCTAGTCACTCTTCAACATCTTGTAACATAGATGCTGCTCATAGAGATGTGGTTTCTGGCCCTGTCCTTCTCCTNGGCTGAAGTGGGTGTGGTCTTCAGGAGCTCTCCTGCAGACAGGGGATGGCTGGGCTGATTATACAACAAGCGTTTGTTTTGTGTTTCTAGCATTAAAGTTCTGTGGGAGAAACGACAGAGGGGTGAGGTATAGTGTGTCAGTTTGGGGAATTACTAGTTAGGTTTAAAGGCATGCTACTTGTACCCATCCTTTAAAGGGAAATTGACTGCTGAATTACAAAACTTCACACTGAATACAACACAGAAGCCATAAAAGCTGGAAAGCTCTGTTTAGTTAGAGGAGTTGGAGAAAGCTTCTTAGGGGACCCACAAGTTAATTTGAGCTCAGCAGTGTTGACTGAAGGAAGGGCCCAGGAGGAGGCAAACCACAGCCAGGCAGTACTTGAATGTTTGACTGTGTGGGAATTGGTTTACAGAAGAGTGTTTACTTTGGGAAGCAGAGTCCTTTTATGCACTGCGTTCAGGTTTTAGAGATCCCTAGAACCTCTGAGTTACTAACAAAGTGCTTTATCTACCAGTGTGGGGCAGTTCTCAGGGACAGGTGTCCACGGAGAAGGTTCAGCTCTGAAAGGGAGATTTTGAAATCATGCTATGACTTGTAATTTCAATCATGAACAGTTAGCACTGATAACCATTCGCCCTTTCCTGAGGTCTTAAAGGAAGAGAGGAAGGAAGAATTGAGAAACAGGAGGATTGGAAAGAGGGAGGGGAGTCAGGCTGATGCTTGAAAAGCAAAGTAACACCCCTGTCTCCTTACAACCCGATCTTCCCTGTATCATATCCACGGGGCCTCCTCAGTGGTTACNAAAGAATCATCTAAGTAATGGAGCCTACAATTTAGGGACCAACCCTGCCTATTGNGAGAAATGAAATACTGATTAAAATGAATGACAAATTTTCTCATTGTTGTCCCAATGAAGATACACTGAATTAAAAATAAAAAGTAGAAAATTCTGCAGACTTGATTGAGTCTTACTTTGTTACTGTTTATTTTAATCAGTTAACAGTCACTTTTTGCAAATTATACTAGGTGTCCTTTGGAGGTAGGAGTGTTGTCTCACTGAAAAATCTGTTCGATCATAAAAATGAAGTATAATGAATTTGACTTGGTAATTTGCCATAGATGTTTGTGTGTGTATAAAACTCACAAATGCATAACCAGTGTTAATCTAGGAATGTTGACTTTGAAGTCAAGTATTAAGAACAATATATGGGGCTGGAGAGATGGCTCAGTGATTAAGAACACTGACTACTCTTCCAGAGAACCCAGGTTCAATTCCCAGCACCCACATGACAACTCACAACTGTCTGTAACTCCAGTTCCAGGGCTTCTGACACCCTCACACAGACATACATGCAGGCAAAACATTAATGCATATAAAATAAAAATATATTATTAAAAAAAGAAAAATATGTAAGTTCCACAGATTACTCTGATTGGATCATTATACAATGTGTATATATGCATTGAAATATGCTTTATACTATAAATATGTATCATTATATCAATTAAAAATAAAATAAAATTTAGAAAAAAGATTAAACATCAAGAGCTATGTCAGTGAATGTTCAAAATGTGTTTTTTCTGTAGTAATCTGATTTCACTTATCAAATCTAATAACTTTACACATATGTAAAATGTTAGAATAATATCTTAATATGATAAAATTATTAATTATATATAATACCCTTTTTTATTTGCAATGATTTCAAATTAAAATATAATTACGTTATTTCCTCTTCCCTCCCCTCCCTCCAATCACTCCCGTCTCCCCACCTCACTCTCTGTCAAATTCATAGCCTCTTTTTCTTTACTTTATTGCTACATATATATGTACATATATGTAGTACAGGCACACACATATATATATATAAAGTACATATATGTATTCATAAATATATAAATACAACCTGATGAGTCTGTTTAGTGTTGTGTGTATATAATTTCAGGACAGGCTTGATTTTGGATAACCAATTAGGGGCTCATCCCTGGNAGAGCCATTCTCCCTCACCCAGTAATCTAATTGTCTGTAGCTCTTTGTGTAGGGTTGGAGCCCTGTGAGATTTCCCTCTCCTGAGTTAGCTTGTCTGTTGGTGTTGGCTGGTTGAGGTCTTTAAGTTTAGGCAGCCATATTGTTGAGGTATCATGGATGTAGCTTCCCTGTCATTTCTAGGAGACCCACTCTCTCACCAGACTGCCTCATCTTCTATGATGTCCCGTAGCCTTAGTGTGGGGTTGTGTTGTAGATGGATGGGGTGCAGCTTGGCACTCCACCATCACTTGTTCTTAGCATTTTGACCAGATATGGTTTTCTGTGATGGTCTTCTGCTAGATAGAAGCTTCTTTGATGAAGGAGGGGTGAGAGCTATACATTTTCTTCCTCTTCTATGTTGGAATGACAGATGTATAAGTTAATTTTTTGTTTCTGTGATAAGAGTTTATTTTAGCTTAGGGTTTCAAGGGAGGCATGGCAGTGGGCAGCCAAAGTAGGAAGCTGAGAGATCACACCTCAGCTTCACGTGGGAAGCAGAGAGTGAGCAGGAAGTGGGGTGAGACATAACTCCTCAAACCTCGCTCCTAGCGACATACTTCCTTCAGCAAAGCTGCACCATCTAACGTTTCTATACCCTCCCCCAATACCACTGTGGACCACGTGTTCACATTCATGAGCCTATGGGGAAAATTCCTCATTCAAACCATAACAACAGGATTCCATTCTTTCTAAGTCTGAGCAGTGTTCCATTATGTTTATGAACAACATTTTATTTATCCATTTATCCACCAGCTGACACTTAAGTTGATCCATAGCTAGGCTGTTGTGAAGAGTGCTGCAATAACCATGTGAGTCCATATGTCTCTTCAAAGCACTAATGTAATTTCCTTTGTATATGTATATGGCAGTGCAATTGCTGGATCCTGTGGTAATTCGGTTTCTATTTCTTGAGGCACATCATGTGTTTTCCATAATGGCTGTGCTAATTTGCATTCGTACCAGCAGTGTAGGAGAGTTCCCTTTCTCTGTGTCATTGCCAAATTTTGTTATGTTTTCTGTTTCTGATAATATCCATTCCAACTAGTGTGAGTTAATTTGTGGTTCATTATGGTTTTCATTTGTATTTCCCTGACAATTATCATTATTGAACATTTTCTCCCAGGTACTTGTTGGCTATTTGCATATCTTTTTTCAAAAAAAGAAACGTCTATTCGATCATTTACCAGTTTTGTTTGCTTGTTCATTTGGTTTGGTTTGAGTGGGGGTTTCTCTGTGGAGCCCTGGCTGTTCTAGACTCTCTAGACCAAGCTGGCCTTGAATTCACAGAGATCCACCTGCCTGTGCTGGGATTAAAGGGATGGGCCACCGCTGGCTGGCTCCATTTGCCGGTTTTTAATTTTTTTTTCTATCTAGTTGTTAAATTCCTTCTTTAGTCTGTGTTAATTGCTTGGTCAGATGAATTTGCAAATGCTCTCTGGCCATCTCTTCCTCTGCTGATTTTTTTTGTTATAAAAAAAAATCTTTGTTATACAAAAGCTTTTCAGTCTGATGTATTCCCATTTGCCAAATTTTGCTTTTGTTGACTAATGTCCTGAATCATTTCCCTTGTGTTTTCTTCTAGTACTTCCACAGTTTTAGATCTTGCATTTGAGTCTTTCCATTTTGAATTGACTTTTTGTGTGTGTGATGAGTGATAAAATAGTTTCATCCTTCATATCCAGTTTTCTCAGCACCATTCTATAGAGATTGTACTTTTCCCAGATATGTTCTTGCTGCTTTTGCTGAAAGTCAGTGGCTGTAGATGTGTGGACTTATTTTTAAGTCTAATCTGTTCCACTGGTCTGTTCATCTGTTTTTATATTAATACCATGATGTTTTGGTTAGTATAGTTTGGTCATATATTTTAGCAGTACTTGAGCTGTAGCTAGAGATATTGTAATGCCATTAGCTTTATTTCTTTTGCTTAGCATTGCTTTGGCTATTAGGATCTTTTTTAGTTTATACAACTTTGGTTCATGCAAAGAATATCATTGGTATTTTGATAAGAATTTCATTGACTATTAAGTTGTATAATTTGGATATTTAAAAAATACTGATGTTTCTGATCCATGAACATGGGATGTTCTTTCATTTTGTGTATTTTAAGGATCATTTGCTTCCTCACTTCAGCTTCCCACAAACTTTTGTATTTTTGTTGTTTTTTGAAGTTACTGTGAATGGAGTTGATTTTTTTGTCTCATTTTTAAGAACCAGTTTTATCATTGATATATAAAAAATGAAACAGATATTTTTAAAAGATTTTTGTCTTGTATTTATTTATGTCTACGTGTGTACATTAACATTCATGTATGTGTGGGTGCTTGAGAAGGCCAGAGAAGGGGTTGAATCCCCTGGATCTGGGATGATTGTGAGATGCCTGACACGGGTGCTGGGAACCAAATCAGGCAAGAGCAATAAGTTCTGTAAGCCACTGAGCCATCTCTCCAGCCCTAATACTTATTTTTGAATGTTGACCATATGTTCTGCAACCTATTTGTTTATCAGTTCTAACAGGGTTATTCCCCTTCCCCTTCTCTCTGAGGCTTTAGGTTTTTCCTTTTTCCTCTATAAAATTATGTTGTATGTAAATAGAGATAATTTGGTGCTTTTATTTCCTATTCAAATTTTATTTTTGTTTGTAAACTAGAAACCAGTAACAGGGAAACTCAGAGGGCTGTGTGTGCGTGTGTGTGTGTGTGTGTGTGTGTGTGTGTGTGTGTGTAGGTGTATGTGTGTGTGTGTAGGTGTATGTGTGTGTGTGTGTGTAGATATGTGTGTGTGCAGGTGCACTCACTTCTGTATCCCTGTGTGGAGACCAGATGTTAGCCTTGGGTGTTTCTCTCTGTTCTTCACTTTATTTTTTGAGACAAGGTCTCTCACTGACACAGGCTAGGATTCACCAAAATCACCCAGATTGGCTGACCAGCAAGCCCCAGGAGCCTCTTGCCACTGGGGGTTACAGGTGTGTGGCACCACATCCAGCTTTTACATGGGTATTGGGGATCTGAGTTCACATCTCCTGGTCAGAAGGAAAGGTTGGCGCTAAGAGCAAATAGTGCTAGGAGGCCACAGCAAAGTGAGTGTGGGAGCCCAGCTGGGAGACCGTCTCCCACATTTTACACAGGGAACTCTTGAGGAAAGAGAGATAAGAGATATTAGATAGAAGGATAGAGGGAGAGAAACAGAAACACAGGATAGCCTCGGGAAGGCCTGGATCCTTATCCACTGGCCCCTTCTGTCTCTTTTAAAGGGCTTTTTGTAGGAATGCCAAGGTGTGAAGCAAAAGACCTCCCCCTAGCACAGCCAAGTGCAGACCCTTCCAATCACCTGGTGACCACGCGCGTGGTCAAGCAATCGTCTAATGCAGCCCTGCTGGGTAAAGCAAGCTCAGATCTGACTAGGAAACCTTTGTGGGCCTCCACAAGTGAGAGTTCCAGAGTGTGTGCTGTTTGTCTGTTTCTAAGCTCTTTGGGCTGGTGGAGAGCTCGCCTGGAAGATGCCACTGTGGAAGCTGAGAGTTTAGTGTACACGTTTTTGTTTTCGCCTCTCTCTTAAAACAGACCTTCTTTCTTTCTCCATCTCCTTCCTTAAGTTTGCACAATCTGACATGCTGAGGTGTCATTCTGTGTCATAGAATTTTTGCCACAAGTGGATTCTGGTAGAAGGGACACGGAGGTGAGCATGTCTTTTCTGTTCTAGCCTGAGTGAACAGTTGAGGCAGAATGCACAGAGGAACAGCCTTCCTCCTCACCAGGGCACTCTGGGATACCCAGCCTGGTTCAGATTGCACCAGCATTGTGCTGGAGCTGAGTATGCAGTTTGAATTAGAATTGAGAGAGGACCAGAAATTGGGTTTGCCCAGAACTGATCAGAATGCCCTTAAATAATCGTTGACCTTCTGGAGGTCTTTGGTTAAATCTCTTAGTTTACTCTAGTTCCAAGTTATCTTTATGTACCTTTGAAAGAATAAATTTGAATCTTGGTCCAGAATCAAATTTCAATAAGTCTCTTTGAGGGCTCTTAAGGCATAAGACAACATGGTTGCTTTCCTCAATATTGTTTCATTAACTTCTCGTTTCCTTGGCAACCTTATTTCTGCTGTTCTGAATGGATGTTGCTCTGGTCATCTGCCCAGAACACAGCTCTAGATGAGGGACAGCTGCAGAGAACTCAATGTGAAAGTCCCGGAAGGGAAAGTTTACCCTTTATTTCAAAGCACACTGGCTGCATCCCTTCTGATAGGCAACCTCAGGCGGTAGCTGTGGACAAAGTTGCTTGATGATGCAGCTTCCCCGAGCGTGCCAATTCCAGAGTCAGAGTGAAAGACTAGCCTGACATGGCAACCTTGCTAGCCATTTTTGCTCCTGATTCTCCCTCTAGGCTAGACTGAATTTTAAGCTTTTAGCTGAGATAATAGAGCAACTGGAAGTCTTGATGTTTGCCAACCTAAGTCAGAGCCCTTTCTTAAGATCTTTTTAACATAAATCATTTGTATTTTAGCTAGTTTGGAAATGGATTGCAGAATGTGGCCAGTAATTGACTTCTTGGAATTGAATCTTGGAGTATTAGGTTTGTGATTGGAGTTCACCATCTGATTTCTACATATCCTGTGGACTTCGTAACTCAGATTTACAAGCCTGGTTACTGTTGGGATTGTGGGGCTATTGTTTCTGACTAGATTGTATATTTAAATGTAAGGCTAGAACTAAAGCTAGGAAAGCAGATGGATTTGGAAAGGGAGATTGACTTGTTTTGAGGTCATGTGTGAAGCCGAGAAATTGCTGGAGCAGCTCTAGCAGGGTTTTCAGGAAAATAACATTTCCACTTGTCAGTCTGCAGCCTGCCTGAAAATGTAGTACTTTCCCAACAATCTTGGTATTTGAGCAGCTGTTTTCAAACACACACAACGTGAAAAGCAAAGGGGTCTTTAGAATTGCTAGCATCNATCCCCTGTCACCAAAGCTCTCGGATGATTTAAGCAGAAAGAGCCGAAGCCATGCAAATGAAGGTGTGGGTAACACAGTACGTGTGTGCAGGCTGCTATTGNAGATGTGACATCATGCTCCTGGCACCTGATAGCTTCGAGAAGACTTCTCAGTGCCACAGCCTGCACACCAGACAGTCCTCCCTAGGACTGCACCTTGTGTCCTGCTTTCTAGTCTCTTATTTTTCTTTCCATTCACCGGAGTCAGTGGACCATCTGTGGAACTTAGAACACCTGAAACCTGCTAATTGCTGCNGTTAGCCCAGTGTTGTTATGTCACTCATGAGAACAGCTGTGTTTGCTCCTAAGGCCTTTTGAATGAGTTGTTCCAATGTTTCCATTTCTGATATGCAGAAAAGGTTCCAGAGAATTTATGTGATTTGTATGAATTGTATGAACAACTCACAGGATCACGAGGACGATAGACTATTTTTTTTTTGTCACCTGACAACTTTCAAGTAGTTGAAGCTCTCTGTACATGTAATGTGTCTAAGGATGCTTAAAACTATGCGCACACCTGTTGTTTTTTGCTCTTTTGGGGGCCTGTCACCCAGCTCCCAAATAAATCACACATGGAAGCTTATTCTTAATTTTGAACGCCTGGCCTTAGCTTGGCGTGTTTCTTGCCAGCTTTCCTTAATTTATCCTGTCTACCTTTTTCCTTGGGGCTTTTCCCGTTCTCTTACTTCTGCAAATCTTACTCTTACTCCGTGGCTTNCTGTGTAGCTGGGTGGCTGGCCCCTGGAGTCCTCCTCTTTCTCTGGCTCCTTCTTCTTTCTTCCTAGATCTCTCCTATTTATCCTCTCTGCCTGCCAGCCCTCCCTATTTCTCTCTCCTGCCTCACTATTGGCTGTTCAGCTCTTTATTAGACCACCAGGTACTTTAGACAGGCACAGTAACACAGCTTCACAGAGTTAAACAAATCCAACATAAACAAAGGTNGCACACCTTAAAATAATATTCTACAACACACACCTGCTATGGTGACTCACACCTTCAATTCCAGCACTCAAGAGGTANATGCAAGTGGATCTCTATGAGTTCTAGGCCAGCCTTGCCTACATACTGAGTTCCAGGCCAAATAGGGCTTACTTGTCACACTCTGAGACAAGTGTGGCCTTGTCTCAGAAAACAAACAAATAATAAAAAACAAAACCATGGGCAGAACTGGATTGTATCAGTGACTTCTAATGTTCTTTTAGCCAATGAACACTATGAGGTAGCCCATGTTGAATATGTTGAGTACAAGTTTGATTTTATTAGAATAATATATTTTAGAGGTATATGTTTCTAATGCTACCCATTTTCTAGTTAATTAGGTATACTTTGAAACACTATTTAGCCAGACTTAAGAGAATTCACTCTTCCTGTCCCCACTCTTCTGATGCATGCGTGTGTGTGTGTGTGTGTGTGTGTGTGTACATCAGTATGCCTGTGGAGGCCAAAAGCTGACATTGGCTCTCTATTCCTCTATTTTTCTCCATCTTCCTTTTGAGACAGGGATCACCACTCACTGATTGGCTAGACTGGCTTGACAGGAAGCCGCTGGAATCCTCTTGTCCCTTTCAGTGCTCNTGTTACAGGTGCACATGGCCATATATGGCTTTTGTGAATGTACTGGGGATCTAAACTCAGCTCCTCATTCTTGTGTAGTGAGTATTTTCCCGCTGAGCCATCTCCCTAGCCCACCATCATCTCTTAAACATGATTCAATCATCAACCTCTGAAACTGCACTTGTCAAGGTCCCTACACCCCCATTGTAGGCAGAAGTTTCTCTCCTGCTTGCCTGTTCCCAAATACCCAGCAGCTGCTTCTTAAATAATTGACTCAGAGGCTTAATATTACTTATAAATGTGCAGTCATTAGCTCAGGCTTTTTACTAACTAGCTCTTACACTTAAATTAACCCATAATTCTTATCTACATTTAGCCACATGCCTTGGTACCTTTACTCAGTCCAACATTCTCATCTTGTTTCCTCTGTATCTGGCTGTCAACTCCTTACTCTGCCCTTCCTCTTCCCAAAATTCTCTCAGTCTCGTCACCCCACCTATACTTCCTGCCTGGCTACTGGCCAATCAGCATTTTATTAAACCCTGTCTCTTATACACATCTAGATGTGTATAAGAGACAGGTACAAAAGCATTATCCCACAGCATTTTCCCCTTTTTTCTCTTCAAAACAAAAAACCTGAATCTAATCTCCTTTGGTTAGCTTTTTTCCTGACCATTATCCATAGCAATTTGTAACCAACATTCTAAACAAAGACAAGCATCCATAATCCATTTTTTGGGAATGTGGGCAGTTTTCTAGGCTACTTCCTGCTGATTGGGGGTGCTAGTAATTTTATGAGGACCCAAAGAAAATTTAAGATTATGGTCAAGTCCTGACTGGAGTACTCTATGAGGCTGGATCATCTCAGTCAGCAGCNTTAAAGCCTTTCTGGATGCAGAACTCAGAGGAAACTGCAACAGAGGCACTCTGAAACATTGGATCATCTGGGCCATTTGTTCCCATTGGAGATTTTTCAAAGGGTCTTGGTTGATCAAACCATATTAGCCTGGAATCAACAGGTTCTCATCTTCTGTGGAAACAAAAGCAGAACTTCTTTTCCAAAGGAACTTATCCTTAGACCCAAAATTTGAAGTCAAGATACCTTTAAAATATATATGTTGGTTTAACTTAGCAACCCCCGCAATCAAATGTCTCTCTGCAGTTAAAAATCCCAAAGACAACACAATAATATACAGTATCCAGACTCTCTGTGTACTTTCCATCTTTATGTGGCTTATTTTATGTTTTATTATTCTATTTCTTTTTTTAAGGACTTTCTCTACCCTTTTTCTTTTTTCTCTCAAGCCTATGTATATCTTTAAACATACTGTAACCAGTTTAGAATCTGTTCTTATTGTGTATCTGTAATCCTTTCCAGGAGAGTTTTTAAACTGTTAAGCTGAATGGCTGGGACTGTGCTGGCTTTGGCTGCTGGCTCTGCTCTACTTGGGCTTTCCCATGTGGCACAAGGTACCAACCAGTCATGCTTACCTCCCCAATTCTGGGAAGCAGTATTAAATAGTGTGGAGCTGTGTTTTTAAGCCCATGGCTGTGCTCTCAAGCCTGCAGGCAGTGGCAGGGGCTGGGAGAAGCCTCTCTGTACCATGGCTTGTGGGAGAGACTGTGGAAATCCACCACACTGCTTAGCTCATGGCNGCTGGTAGCCAGCTCCATCTCGAAGGCAGCTGTTGAGAGACCCATCTCTGCGCTAGTGATGGCATGAGACTGTGAGACTAGGAAGCCCAGTGTGGCTCCATTTCTGCGAGTTTAGAATCTTTTTAAAGCTTTTTCAGGTCTATGTGGATCAATGCCTGATGGTGGGCACCAATTGTGGATGGAAATTTCTCTCCCGCCTACCTGCTCCCAAATACCCAGGAACGAATTCTTAAATAATTGACTCGGAGGCTTAATATTACTTATAAATGCTCAGCCATTAGCTCAGGCTTATTACTAACTAGCTCTTATATCTTAAATTAACCCATTTCTATTAAACTGTATCTTGCCACATGGCCATAGCATTACTGGTCTGCTGGCATCTTGTTCTTTGGGTGACTGAATCACNTCTGCCCGATTCTGCCTTTCTTCTTCCTGTATCTCTCTTGGATTTCTGGCATGGATATTCCTGTGTTGCCATAGGCCAAAACAGTTTTTTTTTATTAACTAATGGTAACAGCACATATTCACAGTGTACAGAAAGACCATCCCACAGCACTTTCCCTTTTCTGTCCAATCAAAAAGGAAGGTTTTCATTTTAACATAGTAAAATTACATATAACAAAACAGTTATCAAGTAAGAATTACAGTTACAATATCTAGTCTATCTGTATTTGGCAAAATTAAAAAAAATAATCTATCATCTATCTTATCTTTGTGAGCCTAAAGTTTTATATCTAGTTTACCTTTAATTATAACTAAGGAAAACTATAATTATAACTCTTCAACTCCATCAAAGACCCCAGAAGGATATAATATCATCTGAGTAAACAGGAAGTACATTGTAAGCAACTTCCAAAATTCTAGAAATGACAGAGACATCTGGCTACCTGGACAGTCATCCAAAGTTCCTCTGTAACATTGGGGCATCCATATTCAGCCTACAGGCCTAGAGTCTGGCATTCTTTTCAGTGANGCAGGAAATTTGAAGGACTGTTCTGCCTAATGGCAAAGTTCATCAGTCACTTTCCTCTGTGTCCTGCAGAGTGTNTGGTAGNTTCTTCTGCAAAGCAGGAACCTGAAGGACCATCGCAAATTTCAGTGGTCATTTTCCCATGGGTCCTGCATGTCTAGTTTATACAACATACTGTCAAGCAGTCTAAGGAAAAACAGTTTCTTGCCCAAATAGTTAGCCTTTTCCACATTGTAAGCAAACTCCATAATGAATTTCTTCAATGCCCATCATCCTCTTTGAAGTAATTGATGCTGCTAGGAGCAGACATGTCTTACTGTCCAGAAAAGTCTAAGTTCTTAAAACATTTTAAATGCCATATTCTGTAGGTCTTTGAAGTATTTGAAGATTATCTAATTGAAATATATTTTTCTGTACCTAAAAAACTTAACATGACTGTAAGTTTGATTATCATAGATGACTATTAATCTGTATTTCTTAATGATACATTACAATTTTAAATGAGTCGCATAAGCATAATACCCTAAACAAGAGTAAAAAATACATAATAAAATAATAATAATATAATATAATAAAATTAACTTTAAGTTTATATCAATAAACCAAAATCCCTACTAAATGTAAAGTATTTTGAGATTAACAGTTGTTTTTGAATCAAAGTAGATTCAGTAATCTATCTTTTTTGCACCATTTTTATATCTTATCCCCCTTTTTCTTTAGAAAGTGATTGACTATCACCATCAACTATTTATAATCAACCCCCTTAAAATAAAAACAAACATTTATAAACAATATTTTGGGAAGTTGGGCATAGCTTTTCATACTACTTCCTGCTGATTGGGGTGCTGGCAATCTTATAGGGATCCTGAGAAAATTTAGAATTATGGTCAAGTCTTGACTGTAGTGGTCTGTGAGGCTGCATCATCTCAGCCAGTTGCCTTGAAGCTGTTCTGGCTGTTGGATCATCTGGGCCATGGCTGTCANNGGAGACTTTTCAGGAGGTCTTGCTCGATCAAACCATATTAGCCTGGAAGCCATCCACAGGTTCTCATCTTCTGTGGAAACAAAAGCAGAACCTCTTTTCCAAAGCAACATATCCTTAGACCAAAATTTTGAAGTCAAGATACTTTAAAAATATATATGTTGGTTTAACTTAGCAGCCTCCACAATCAAATGTCTCTCTGCAGTTAAAAATCCCAAAGACAACACAATAATATACAGTAGTCAAATGTGGTTAAAAATTCTCGTTCTTACNCTATGGGAACCATTAACTTTATTTGATCTTTACCTGGCTTTCTTCCAACCTCACTGACCATTTTTCCCCTTCTGCCCTCTCCTCACTTCCTTCACTATGTTAGAGCCATAAGCAGTATTTCCCAACTGTCTAAACCATGGAGCACAGAAAATTAGGATTGTTTCCTCAGTGTTTTTTCCAATGAGAAAAAAAAATAGTACTGACCTAGCTAGATGCACAGACAGGAAGTTAATTCATTACACATAGACAGTGGGTGCCATAGAGCACTGTGATAATGTCTTCATATGACCTCAGTTAAGGTTACCAGGCTCAGTCCATAGACATCAGGAGTTTGGTCCAATTTCTTGTCTGAAATTTCANGTGTATGTTGACAAATCCAAAGTTTATGTCTCCAGTTTTTTCTTCTACTTGAATAGAAGGTAATTAATATTCTATCCAACATCTTGTCTTAAATATCTAACTTAGCATGTTTATAGCCAAAACTTTCTTCTAATCCTCAAAGCTGTTTCACTCAGAGTCGTCACTAGGCCCCACATATAGTCATCCCTTGGACTTCTCTGTCTCACATCCTACAATCCTGTTGTGTGTATCTCTCAACTACATCTTGAATCTGTCCAGCTGTTCCTACCTTTACTTCTGTCACTGTGATCTCACCCACATCGTCCTCTAGAGTTTGACTGTTTGGCTAGCTTCCTGCCTGGCATCCTTGTTTCATTGTTGTCTTCAAGTTCTTCTAAACACAGTGGCNAGTGGCCTTTTGTGATGTCATTGTCTGTTCAGAGTCCATCAGTGGTATCCCTAGCTCCTGAAGGACAACAACTAAAGACATCATCTGGCTGTTGTGACCTGTATTGCCTCTTTTCTGCCCAGTGTTCTTGCTGTTCCTGTCATGTATTAATCTGCTCCCCAGAGCACTTCCCTGTGCCTAGAAGGGTCTTCTTTCTGCCTCCTCAGTCCTTACATCTTACTCTCATTTCTGCCAAGTGTGATTAGATGAGACCTCAGTGAGGCCTTTCTTTACCAATCATTAACAACTGGAAAATCTTTTCAATTTTCTGTCCTCGTTCCGTTGCTGTTTCTCTGTGTTCTGCTGGTGATTTTCTATTTGAATTGTTTTTATTGCCTCCCATTCGTGTGTGGATCCCACATAGACAGTGACTTGGTCTGGTTTTGTTCATCACTATATGCCAAGTGTCTGGAACAACTCACCCAGTAAGAAGAAGATGAATGAATATGTGAATGAATGGTAAGCAATTTGAAATTCAGAATGTGATGAATGGAATTTCAGTCATTTTAAATTATCATATTGCACAAAGTATCCCTTAAGTATATCTCATAACATCTTGAAAAATATTTAATGGAGCCATTAAAAACTCAAGTATCTCAGTAGTTATCCTTGTCAAATCTTTCATTCCAAGATTCAAAACTGTCATTGGTGNTGTATGCTGAGGACAAATTTGAATGTCTTTGGAAGCNTGGTCTCTAATGGAGTATACAGAAATGCCANACTGCAAAAGCCTCAACTCACTGCCTGCCTTCCTACCTCTCCTGTATAGGAGGAGTGATGGTACCTGCTGGTTGCAATTCTCTTGTGTCATCATCTTTCAGCTCAATAAGACCAAGCCAGGAGAAGGCTGTAGTGGGGAATGGAGGCAGGGAGCAGTGAGGGACATTCTTCCTCTGCTTCTGTCAGCAGTGGAATCTATTGCTGTGTCTATGGCTCCCATGATTCACTGCAGGGACAGTAGCTCAGGACTTAATGAGTTCACCCAGTATGTTTCTTGCACAAGGGTTGATGTAACTTGTCATAAATGATGTTTTAAAATTAATTTTCAGCATCTCATTCTATTGGTCCAGACTGACTGAGCATCACTGAAATGAAATAATCAGTCCTGCATCCGTGTCTATTCCAAATTGTCCTGGGCCATGGATTTGGNCACAATTCCATCCTTCATTTCTCTGACTTCATTACAAAGTCCTTCAAGGAATGTTGTGGTCAGCCTATCTTTCTATATAATAGCCTTTCCTTTTCTTTTGAGACAATGCCTGGCTATGTAGTCCAAGCTGGTCTCAAATTTGTGATCCTCCTGCCTCCACCTTGGGGATGGTAGGAGTTCAGGTGTGAATCACCATTCCTGGCTTTTTATTCAGAGTGGTGCAAATAATGGACTATTCTGTGAAATTTTTCTTGATTTTAATATCTTGCCACCTGCAGGGTTTACACAACCTGGTAGATTGAGTTAGGTCCAGCTTNACTTTCCCTGTGTGGGATCCGTCCTCTCTCCATATAGAAGCACTGGNCTCTCCTGACTTATTTCCCATGCTGAAGCTGCATGCCTCTGTTCCTCTTACCCTGGCTTGGATAATTTAGCTNTTGCTTAGTTCTAGTACGCACTCTCTGTGCTCCCCAGAACTGACCCTCTGACTGTCTTGGGTCTTGTTTACCTGCTATTCATCCGCCTCTTCCTTATTCTCATCCTTTCCCTAAGACCTTCAGAGATGCCCCAAATGTTAGCCCAAAGTCTGAGTTTTATCAGTTGTGGGCAGACTTCCTTGAAGCTTGTAAGGTCTGCCTTCTTGATGGTCTTGGGAGGGTCAGCCTCCAAGTCTCTGGTGCTATGTCCTCGTGTTAGAACACGGAGTCCTGGCCTTCACTGTTGTTCCAGTTGCTGTCATTATATACTGGATATGATGCTGTGTCTGCCAACCTGAGCTTGCCCTTATCACAGGGAGATGTGCCAGTTCTTTCAGTGACTGTGGTCAGATAAATGCTGAATTCTAATTCCTCTTCTCACTCCTATCTCCAACCTGCTCAGACCTGAGCACAGTAATAAACCAACCATTTAAGTCCCATGATAAACCACACTGTGCACTCAGCAACCCCAATTATTATGAGTGATTTTATGGGAAGNAAGAACTATAAGTCTATGGTGGTGTCTGTTATTGACTTAGAACCATTGAGTGCAGCGCCTGANTGAGGCGTTACAGTTANGTTTCTGCTTTGGAAGCCTAGTTAGAGAGCATCTGTATGCACACTAGCACGGCTCTCACATGAAGCTATGTCACAGAAAGACAGAAAACAGATTTCAAGGTTCTTTGGCAACTAGCTGGGCAGAGACATGGGTTCATCAGTTGTAACCCCTGAGATTACACAAGGGCGTGATAATAGAACAGGCCTTAGGTTTTAGTTTTGGAGACTACAAGTTCTCTAGGCCTGAAAGTTCCAATATTTTGATGAAGAGAGGCATTTTCATTTCTCTGAAGCCTTAAAGTAATGTAGTATTAGAGCTGCCCTGACACTGACCTTGGTGGTCACCTGGTTATGAGTCTGAATTCTTGCTGTGGCTTGAATATGTCCCCCAAAGTTCATGTGCTGAAAATTTAATCCCTTGTGCAATAGTGTGGGGAGAGGGAACCTAAGAAGAGTTGANTAGGTTATTATGTCCTGCTTTCCTGAATGGATCAATGCCTTTAATATCGGAATGAGATCACCCACTTCCGTGAGAATTGTTTGTCAAAAAAAGCAACTTTGGCCTACTCTTTCTCTCGGCTACTATGTGCTCTCCTACCCACTGCCTTCCATCATGGGATAACACAGTACAGAGGCCCTCACCAGATACATACAGCTCCATAATACTGGAATTCCAGAACCATATCCTAAATACAGTTCAGTTGTTAAATTGAATAAATTAACCACTTGTGGTATTTGTTGGAGGGACATAAAATAAACCTTAGAGGTACTGCTGCTGAAGTTCCCTAGAGACTAGGTGTATGCTGCATTTCCCAACTCATGTTTCAAGCCTATATCACGTGACTGGGGAAAAGAAGAGCATATGANCCATATCAGGATCACATATCAGGAAACGCTTGAAGTTCTGNTTGACTCTGCTTTTCAATGGGCAGCATTCGGTGGAGCTGACATAGGAGCAGCCTTCTCCTAGCCCTCCCCTCCACAACCTTAGTGATGTTAGGTGCATATTCTTCTATTTTTCTATTTTGGATTTTTTTGTCGTTTGCAACATGCCTTTATTTTGCAGAAAATACCTTCTGCTGATTGTCTTTAGTATTCATAGTNGTTTGTTTAACAGTCCAGGAATTCAGCCACACATTCAACCACACTGGTAAGATGGTCACATTTTTGACTCAGCTACAATCTGCTGTCCTCATCTGTGTGCTTTCACTCTGTCCTTCATGCCTCAATGCTTTGACACCTGCCACGCAAGAGCCTGCAAACCACCTGAGAACAAGGAAGAGACGTAAGCCTTGCTTTTTCATTTGACTAAAGCAGGGATGGGAGTTTATAGAGGCTGGTGTCCCAAAGTCATCTCCATATTGAATAAAAAGCAAACAAGTCAGCCATTTCTGGACTCTAGCAAACATTAGTTTTGGAGACGAATCGTGGTCCTTTACTTGAATTCACCCATAGCACATAAGCGAGCCAGAACAACGCTAATGCTGCAGAAAAATTTTATAAAGAAGAGGTAGCAGGACTCTGATGAACANATACACCTTCTCTTACTTTAATTAGAAAACATTTATTTATATATTTTATGTGTATGTATGTGTGCCTGAGTGTTTGTGTGTCCACAGAGGCCAGAAGATCTGGATGGATTGGATGGATCCAGTTGGATGGACCCCCTGGAACCNGAGTTACAAACAGTTGTGAGCCACTATGTGGGTGCTGGGAATTGAACCTGAGTCTCTGGAAGAGCAGCCAGTGCTCTGAACCATTAAGCCATCTCTTCAGCCTACTTCCTCTTACTTTATAATGAAGATAGTAAGATTTTATTTTCTCCCCTTGACCCATAATAGCTATTCTGTACTAGTCGATTGATGGACGGAACACTGATTGCCACAACAAAAAGTCATTGTATCTCCTAAGACAAGGGTCTTTTTTTCCCTTGACACAAGGTTTCACTCTGTAACCTAGGTTGTCTTGGAACTCACTGTGTAGCCCANGCTGATGCCAACACTTTGGTGTTCCTCCTGCCTTAGTCTCCCAAGTTCTGAGATTACAGGCATGAGCCACCATTCCCAGCTAAGTCAAGGGTTTAGATTCACGTGGAAGACAGCTACATGGCTATCCAAGAGGTGATCTCACATGGAGAGCATGCTGGTGTGGACTGACTGCCAAAGGTTCCAGATGAATGGTGGGTGCCTTAGGGAATTGCTTCCATGAGAATAAGGTAAGAGAATTAATGATAGACCTTCCTGACAGATACCTTTCAGTGTCTTGTGTGGAGGGAAGTGAGAGGGGGAAATCTAAACCAGTGGNTGGGTTGGTAGGTGGACAGAGGAGCAAACTACCTCCTACTTAGGNGCACCTATATTTCTGTCATGAAGTTCTTCCATCATCTGTGTGTGTGGTATGAGTGTGTATACATATGATATGTGTGATATGCATGTGTGTGCAGGAATGAAAACCTATGTATGCATGTGGAGACCATAGGAGGATGTTGTCTTGCACTATTGGCAGAACTTAGAGCTAGGTTGCCAGATGGAAAGCCCCAGCGATCACCTGTTTCTGCCCCTGNACTGCCGGGGGCCATGCCTACGTTTTGCCATGGGTGGTGAGATTTGAACTCATACTTACNCAGCAGGTGCTCTTACCTGCTGAGCTGTCTCCCCAACTCCCACCTTGTCATTGCTCTTCTCTATTGCGTCAAGAAAAGATTTCCAAATGGACATCTTCTGCTTATCTGTCGTGGTTATGCACGGAAATGCATCCCTTTGGAAACTAAGGGACGGCAGTTTTGTGCTATGTGAACTGAAAGCTCACACTTATGAAGGAGTTAACGTGATCTGTACCCCTTGGTGGAAATGCTTGGTGTGCCTGACTTTGCTCTGGGAGACAGGTTTCTTCCCCCAGTCACCCTGGAACGTGAGGGAGTTGAAGCAGATGTTTACACTCTGGGGATCTGCAGATTAACCTTGTCTCCCTGCACATGCTTCCCATTCCTACTCTTCCATCTGTGGCTGTCAACCACTATACAGTCTAGCAGGAAGGAACACATGGCAGTGGGATCCAGGCCAGAGACATTCATGTTCAGCATTGGGAATATCCTTCTGTTCATGGTCACAGTCACCTCCTTAGTGAGCTCTTTGCAGCTCAGTTGCAGCTCCCTCCCTCCCTTGCTCTCCTGGCTCATGCATGGCTGCCTTCCAGTAAGGCCTTATTACTGCTCTGCTGCAGTGTTCATACTCTTCATGACTGTANAAGCATCTGGTCTTGGTGGCATAAGAGCTCATCACCTCTTCATTGCCACTCACTACCCGAGAGCCACCTTCACATCTCTCAGTAGCTAGTCTAGCCAAGACCTGTGAAGGCACCTGAGTCCCATTATAGACCCAGAGGAGAATGAGACAGACGTGTGTGGGGAAAGAGCTGCTGCAGGACTCTTACACTTGGACTCTTATAGGCACGACTTGAGTAGTGTCCTAGTTAGCTGTAACTGTCAACTGACATACCCTAGAAATCTCCTGGCGGGAGAGCCGCTGTTGGGGGTTTCATAAATCAGATTGGCCTATGGGCATGTGGGGTGTTGTCTTGATTGTTAATTGATGTAGGAGGGCCTGGTAGACAGTACCATTCCCTGGGCAGGTAGTCTTGGGCTGTCTAAGCTAGCTGATTATAAACCTGTNTAGGTTGGTAAGCAGTGTTCCTTTATAGTTTCTGCTCCAAGATCCTGCTTGAGTTCTTTCTCTGACTTCCCTCAGTGATGGATTGTGACTGGTAAGCTGAAATAAATCCCTTGTTCCCCTAAGCTTCCTTTGGTCAGAGTGGTCAAAGCAACGTCAAGGAAAGTAGAACAGCAGAATTCTTGCTTGTTCCTTTCCCATCCCTTCGGTCTCCTGGGTTTCCCCCAGGATCTGAGAAGTGGACAACTAGCAGGGAAAGGGTTTATCTGGGTGCTGCTTGTCTGGGCTCCAGCTCCTTCTTGGCCCTTGCCACTGTGTGACATGCTTACACATGTCTTTGCCCTTTGGGCTGCAGTTCTGCCTTCTCTGGGGCCTTTCTGTGTTATTCTTTGATTTTATCCTGAGTACCTACCTGCTCCTGGAGGTTGATCGCACAGTCTCTTGGTGAGTCAGCCCTCTTGGACAGATCTCCAGGAAACTTCTCAAGTATGAATTACTCTTCACACAATCTCTTTGGACCCCGGGAAATGCAAACAGTGCCACATGGAGACTGTAGCTTGCTGTTTAGTTCCTCACTCTATTTTTGCACCTTGGCTTCAGTCAGCCTCTTCAGTTGGAAGAGGCCCCAAACTGTGATATCCAGATTCTAGAGACATTTGTCATTCTCCCATGAGCTGTCTCTGGATGTAGTTAGTTGAACACTTATCAACTGAGTCTGCAACCCCTCCCAGCTCCATTGAACAGTTTTCTGGGATCCCTCCAATTCTTCCATCATCCAGTGCACTCAGTGGGTGTGTGGGGTTATGTGTGAGAGTGACAGGGAAGTATCTCAGAGAGCAGTGAAATATTACAGTCCACTCTGGCTGAATAGCCAAACCCCACTTCTGCTCACTAAAGGGAATGGGGTCTCTAGGCTGGCCCCCCTTGGCCTAGAGANCTGCAGATTAAGCTTGTCTTCCTGCAGGGGAATCCATTTTGCATAATTTTGTTGATTATCCAAGCAGTCCTCTTTGTTCAGGACTTGCTGTGCTCAGTGGGATTTAAAAGCATACTGAACTTTGTCTGGGGTGCTATGTTAGATCAACCTACCAGTTCCTCTCAATTTTTACAGTGTTTGCCAAACTCTGGGGCTAGGAGGAGGTTTGCAGAGGAGGAGTGAAAGGCATTCACAGTTGACACCTCTGATAACCCCCCAGATATGGTACATGATAACACTTTATCTGTTAAGAGCTCAGCAGTTAGTCACCAGTGCTGCCATATGGTATCCAGAAAGACTGTTTTCTCATTTATAAGATTCGATTTATTTTGTAGGTTGTTATGAGGATCAAAGTACCCTAAGTCTTGTAATTAGAGTGGTCATAAAGCATTTTCCAAATGTGAAGAGCCACAGAAATGAGAAAAGTACTCAGCAGGAAACCCAATGAGGGGCTCTGCCCAAGCTGTCAGCCACGCCTCCTGTGCTGGTGATTTTCTGGCAGGAACTGGCCTGGGAGGNGCCTTGACAGACATTACCCAGAGCTCATTTAGAACAGCCTGATTGACACGTAGTCATTATTTTATCTTCGTAAAGCTGTGATGTGAGGCCTAAGACAGTGGGAGGAGGCCATGATGTATTCACTTGACAGCCTGCCATTGTCAACTCTAATGGGAGGGAGATGTCAGTGGCCAGAGGGTAGCCTTGGGTTGTCAGTGGTTCATTTTTAGTTCATCGGAAATAACTCCTGCTGGTGACTTAATGCTCTGACTTCAGGAGATAGAGGAGAGAGGGGGAGGGATGTAGGGGAGAGAGGAGAGAGAGAGAGAGAGAGAGAGAGAGAGAGAGAGAGAGAGAGAGAGAGAGAGAGAGAGAATTCATGTGAATAGTGAATGAATCCTGTTCTTTCATATTGTGATTATCAGTATGCCATATTCTTTAAGGTTTCTGAGGCTTAGTGTTAGCATGTTTTCCTGGGATGACTGGTTTGTGGGATAAAGATGGCTGACTCAGTAAGTCATATAGTCATTTCACCCATGATTACAAGAATAACAGAAGATGGGAGGTGGCTAGGTGTGGATTTCAATCTCAGTTTCTAAGACACACTGGTCTAAAAGGAAGAAGTGTTTATGGCAGCCTTAGCATGGAAGGAATTTATAAGAAGCCGGGAAGTCTCTGGTGAGCTGTCTCGCCGCTGCAGAGTATCAGAGATTTTCAAGACTCACACACTGTCCATCCTGATGAGCAAAGCAACTATGAGGCTATAATTTGTATCAGTTGTCATTGGCCTCTCCATGTGATCTGTGACATGCATGGTTGTCATTTGGTACTAGATGCCAGTGTGATGGACATTTTTTTCAAAAGGAGCAGTGTTGCCTTTATAAAAATCCAGAAGTCTAGCACACTACGCTTTCCAAAGGGTGGTTCTGGTTAAAGTCTTATGTAGCTAATTTTAGGGTAAGAGGTAAATTTACCACTACAGTATGATTTCTACATGCTGCAGATGAACTGTTTGTGTCTTCCCAAAATTCATGTATTAAAACCCAATATCTCATGTATTTGGAGATGGGGCTGTTGGAGGCTGATTAAATCCCAAGAGTAGAGTGAAGGGACTCTGGCGCTCTGGCAGGCCTTGCCCTTCTCCTTGATTCCCTCTGCCTTGCTAAAAACTCCTAGATTACATTCCTAAAGCTAGCAACCAAGGTCTATTCCCTTATTTGGTCAATCCCTCTTCCTGAGTCTGACCACCAAGGTCCAGCTATCAAAGTATTGAAGTCCAGCAAACAAAAGCTCCCTTTGGCTTTCCTAATTAACATGCCCAATTAAAATTAAATACCTCATCCTAACATGGGGTTTCCCCTTTTACCTTTATAAATTGCCATTTGCCTATGGGCCACGTCTGTCTCCTCTCTATCCAGAAGTAGTCCTTGTACCCTGCCCCCCCAGGACAAATATCCCTTCCCTCTTTCTCTTGTTCCCTTCCCCTTCTCCCTCATCCTCTGTCTTCTGTCTTTGTCTCTAATTCCCTGCCCTTTGTCCCTTTGGGGCAAATAAATCTCTTTTGTGCTGAGAACTTGGTCTTGGGGTCCTGAGCTGATTTTTTCCTTACACAGAGCCCTTAAGAATGATACACTATCCTTATTAAAAGGCCCCAAGAAGGTTCCCCATTCCTTTACCCCTAAGAAGACTGAGGTAGAAGGTACAATGTACGAACCAGATCGTGAGACACCAAGTCTGCCCTGACCTTGGGCTTCCGTTACCAAGAACTGTGACAAACAAGTTCCTGTTGTGTGGAAGTCATTAGTTTATGGTGTTTCCCTGTAGAGTCCTAGTGGAAGAAGACACTGGAATGAAGACCTTTTGTACTGTTTATTCACCACTGGACCTCAAGCCATAGAACTAACTCNGGCGTACATTCGGAGTGTCCAGTAAACATTCAAAATGTTCGATAAGTTCACATTTGTTTAGTGACTGATTCAGTGAAAAAAGGATCTAGCCTAACATTAGGAGTAGTTTCTTGGTCTCAGCTTGAACTCACCTTTGAAGGATAGCCATGTAGGTGCTGTAAGTGTTAACATCTGAAACTGTAAGAAATGTGGAATTTTCTCCACTACAGTGATGGTCTGTGAAATCACCATCCAATGATTTGTTTTTCCTTTTCCAAAAGTATTTCTCAAATAAATGGACGTCATGCATGGTTAGGGAATTACTCCTCTCTCTTTTGGAATAAATTTTTATTTTCTTATTTCATTTATTATTTCATGTAGGTGTTCCCTGTAATGTTAACTAAACCCAGATGCTGTTTTTTCTTCATTTTTTTTGTTTTGTATCTTAATCACACTTAGTCTTATGCCAGACAACAATGCATTTTAGCTTTCAAATGGCCCTGTGCAGTTTTTAAAAGCAAGGTGGTCCATCCTGTGCTTCAGAACCAATTAATTCTGAAAACTCAGATACAAACATTCCATTTTTTGCAGCGTTGCCTGTACACACAGAATCACAGGAGTAAGAACCACGAGCCAGGATTAGGGGAAGATGGTGCTCTTGGTGAGAAATTAGTGAGCAAGCAAGATTTTAGACGCAATGATAATCTTAGCTTCATTATAGGATTTCAGCTCTTTGAAGGAAACCAAGGCCCAAGGGGTGCAGACTAAAGAAGCATAAGATTTGGAGTTAAGAATTAAACTCTGAGTCCTGCTGCATTTTCTTTGCGATATTACCACAGCTAGCCACAGGGAACAAGTGCTTTATAAACTTTTTAATGACTATATATCAAATGAGCAAAGCCAGAACAAAGAATACAGATGTTATTAGTGCTATATTTTCACTGTCCCAGCCCCTAGGACACCGGATGTGCTTTGTGGCTTATTGCCAGTAGGAACTGGGAGTTGGAGGCAGTATGGTACAGATGGAGAGCTACTGAGCTGGGGAAAAGAGGAAGCTTGGCTTCTGATTCCGGTTGAATTGCAAGAAAGAAACTGGAATTTATAGCTGTATACATTTTACTGTCTTTCAGCCCAGTTACCACCTCTGCTAGGTGAGTGCGGTGGACTCTCAGTTTGTAAATGAAGAAACTATGGTTTGGGAATGTTTAGGAACGTGCTTGGATTACAGTGACATAGNCTAATGTGAACCTCAGACTATGTGATATTGTTCAACAGTTACTGCCTGATTCCTCCCTCTGAGATTCCTTCCCCATCCCTAAATCTGAAGATTCTATTTTTGGTTCTGGTTTTTAAATACCTTCACTCCTTCTCTCTCCCTTCACCTCAGATTGTGAAGTAATGTTTTGACTTCATAAATCTATCTTCCAAGATGGTGTTCAGGTGACCATGGAAGACAGCAGACATTTGTTTCTTTGGAGTGTAAACCTTATTTACTAGGACACTATGCTGTCACTAGCTTAAATAATTAGGTGACAGACGCTGTTGACACTTTCTTGTGTATTCTGACACTTACGAGGCAAGAATCTAGTGCTTTGCCTGTTATCTTGTGCAGCCTTTTAGTTCAAGTCCAAATTGTTATCCTCAGGTATGCGTTGATCTTGGCTCCCTCTTTCCCTTCTTCCTCTCTCTCTCTCTCTCCCTCCCTCCCATTCCTCCTCCCCTCTCTCCACATTTGTGGGGTGGAGTGGGGTGGGAGAAATACTCTAAGGAATTGCTTCATGTAGTTATGGAGGCCAGGAAGTCCAGAGACCTTCAGTTGGGAGCCAGGGCAGCTGACAGTGTAAGTTCAAGTCTTAAGGGAGTAGACTGTGTTCTAGTTAAAGACAGAGACAGAACTCTTCCTTAGCTCCCCTTTTTGTTCTATTTAGGAGTCCCTTTAGGATTAGATGAAGCCTACTCACTTCTAGGAGGGTAATCCGCTCTACCAAGTCAGAGACACACTGCAATAAGATTTTAAAAATGACTTTATGTGTATGTATGTTTTGCCTGCCTATCTGTGTACCAGGTGCATGGCTGGTGCCCTTGGAGGCCAGAAGAGGGTGTCAGGTCCCCTGGAACTGGAGTTACAGATGTTAGTGAGTCAACATGTGGGGCCTGGGAATTGAACCCAGATCCTCTAGGAGAATAATCAGTACTCTTAACCACTGAGCCTCTCTCCAGTCCCCCAGAATAACATTAAACTATCTGGACATCCATTGGTTCAATTGAGTTGATATATTAAGTTAATTATCATGATATACTAGAACTATTACCCTATCCCACTTCAAACAGAGCTGAAGTGACTCAGCCTATCAAAGGGAGGGGAAGGTGGTATGTCACAAAAGTCTCTCTACTAATTAAGGTCAGTTTACTGTTACAAAAATGGGATCCAAGATTTATACTGACTTAAGCATAATTCAGGTTTATTTCTTGCTTATAATGAAGTACTGGTCAAATTATCAGGACAACAGGGTGACCTTTTCATTCTCAAACCCACACCAAAATNCAACTTGTGAGTTCACCCTTGAGTTGGTGTTTCTCTCAGGCAATTGGAGCAGAAAGAAATCATGGAGAAGGGCCATATGGGATGCTATGAGCTAAACTGTCCAAAGCCAAGCCATTTCCATCTAGTCCTTTGTGTAGAACTGACGTGGCTGCACCTAACTGCGAGGGGCCTGGAAAGCCCGTTTCCCAGAACTGACTCTATACAGTGGATGGAGGAACATGCATTTTCAGAGCTTAGGTAGGCATCCATCCAAACTCTGGGTGAAGAATCAGAAGACCTGAATTCTATTACTGGCTTTCCTGTCAGCTGAAGAGGATTGTGAGTGATAGTCAGATGCCATTTTGCTCTGCACATTCCATGTAAAGACAGATAATTCCTTGCTTGGATCCAGTGAAAAGTCCTGGGTGAAGGCAGCAAATCTCTCCTGGTGCACACATAGTGGCAAAGCTGGGGCAAAACTAGGCACTCTGATACTTGACTAGATAAATTCTTATTCACTGGGCGTGGTAGCATTGGTTTCTGGGAGACAGTTCAAGGTACTTCAGGCCTCTTCTATCTGGGGTATGGCTACCCTGGAGTACATGAAGATTTTCCAAGGTTACAGACAGAGAGTTTAATCATTTCTTATGAAAATGTCTTATTTAAGTTGCTTAGATCGATTATATATCTCAGTAAAATAGTATTTGAACTATAGCCTTAGTCTTAAAATTAAAACAATAATTTTGATTACTATATGACTTTCATGTGTATAGCTGTTTTGTATTAAGACTATTCTAGAGCGGAAGTGAAACAGAACTGCAACGTCAAAAAGCTGAAGGGGTGATCGCATGGCTGGTGATGACTGTGGCAGCTTCTGCCTCACGGTTAATGTGCTACAGAGGGAGTCAGAGTCAGTATAGCAATGAAGAAGGTCATTTCAGGCCATGGCAGCTCGGCACAGCAGCACCAGGTAGCCTGCAGCGTTAGAAGAAGTTTATTTAACTTGTAAGGATGGGTAACAAAGTCGGTGGGAAGTTTAGCTCATGCTTCTGCCCTTGGGTAATCTGTGGATCCACTGGCTAGTAATTTGATGATATACCATTTTATCCTCACTCTTGCTTCCAAGGCCAGAGTCACCTTAACGCTTAGAAAGCAGTCCCAAAATATTTATGGGAAAAAGAGAGGTCGGGTTCATAGTTTGCAGTTTGTGATGAAAGTGTGCTTAGCTCTTCTTTGTCTCATAAAGATTTCTTTATGAGTTGGTGTGAAGTCCTCAAAAAGTGTGTGACCCACAATGCAGCGTCTCACCAATTCTCTAGCATGCCTAAAGAGCTATTTTAACATTCTAAGAAAGTGCAATTACAGAAAGTCATTTATAAAGTAGCCTGTGTATAAGTTGGAACTTGAGTCATAGTCACTATGGAGGTGTTGAGTGTAGGGTAAAAACAGTTGGGAAGATGACATTTTTAGCAATATTTTTATTAATTCTTAGAGAGTCTCATACAGTGCATTTTTAATATATTCACCCTGTCAGTTCCTCCCATTACCACCCTTCAATCCCTTCTTACCCAACTTGAGATCTCCCCTCCCCTTACAACTTGTTGAGTCCAGTGTGTGTTGCCCAGCTAGTCTTGGGAGTGGGACCTACCCTGGTTTGTGGTCAACCTACCAGTGGTCACATCATTAAAGGATGGCCCCTCTCCCTTTCCCAGCAGCCATCAAATGCCGTAGCTCCTCAGATAGTAGTGCGATTTCATGTCTATCAGAAAGAAGACTTTGAATCTCCAATAAAAATGAAGGAGTATTTGGTGTAAATGCTGTTTTCTTGATCATTATGAATCCTGAGGTTTGGAGGATTTACTTTTTATTTTATTTTATTTTATTTTTTGGTTTTTCAAGACAGGGTTTCTCTGTGTAGCTTTGGCGCCTTTCCTGGAACTCACTCGGTAGCCCAAGCTGGCCTTGAACTCACAGAGATCCTCCTGCCTCTGCCTCCTGAGTGCTGGGATTAAAGGCACCACCACCTGGCTAGGATTTATTTTTTAAATAGAGCCCTAGGATCACAGGACATCTTATGTTTAGTAAGTCTAAAATAAATGCTGCCTTCTATAAGTTGCCTTAGTCATAGTGTTTTATTATAGCAGTAGAAAAGTAACCAAGACAGCATGGCACAAGGAAGAGTGGCTGGGAGTCAAGATGAAAAATTAGGAAAGTTCAGACTGATGGTCAGAAAGATTTTCTCAGAGCAAAACAATTATGGAGTTGAATCTTCCCAGATGCTGAGGAAAACTACTTAACCCACCCCCATTTTTTTTTTTTTTGACAAGGTCTCACAAGGACAGCCATGTATCTCTGGCTGCCCTGGAACTCACTATACAGACCAGGTTGGCCTTGAACTCACAGAGATCCATCTGTCTCTGCCTCCCAAGTGCTGGGATTAAAGGAGTACACCACCATCACCTGGGCTACTTACATCCTTAAAAGTAATTACTGGAGCATTCCAATACAAATATGTTTTAGATTGCATGGCCAAGTTTTTTTTTACTTAAAAATATTTTTTTGTGATTGTAATATAATTATAGCATTTCTCTCTTGCCTTTCCTCCCGTCAGACTCTCTCATATACCCCTCCTACTCTTCTTCTAATTCATGACCTCTTCTTACATTAATTGTTACTGGATGCATATATATTTTAAGTGCCCATGATTTGCATAGCAACTCCATATAGCAGAAGACATAAATATGTATCTATTCCTCAATATAACCTGCTCAGTCTGTATAATGTTACTTGTGTGTATGTTTTCAGGACTGACTGTTTGGCACTGGACAACCAATTGGTGTGCTGGGGAAGACCACCTCTCCCACTTGTAGCTTTCTTCAGTTGTCTGTAGTTCTTAGTGTAGGTTGAGGCCTCATGGGCTTTTCCCTGTCCACTTTGGCATGCCCATTGGTGTGATCCTTGTTCAGCTCATGTTTCGGAGTTGTGTTGGTGAGACTTTATGCATGTAGCTTCTGACATTACTAGGAAGCATGGTCTCACAGCAAACTCTCTGATCTGGTTCTTAAAATCTTNCTGGCTCCTTTTCAGCAATCCTCTCTGAGCCTTCTGTTGTGCACATGTTTTGTAGAGGTATTGGGACTGGGCTCCACAACTCTGTATTTTGATTGGTTTTTAGTTTTCTTTAGTAGTCTCTGTCTGTTGCAAAGAGTTAAAAGTAGCATTCTGATACAAATAAGTCTTACATTGTGTGGCAGACTTTTCTTATATTTTGTAAATAAATTAGGAATTCCTCAATAATTACATGATTAAACATATGTTATGTTGCAAGTCTTTCTCTGTCCCACCAGCCAGCTTCCAAATAATGACACAGAGACTTATTATTATTTACAGAAGTTTGGCCAACAGTTTAGGTTTGTTTCTAACTGTCTCTTATGACTTAATTTAACCCATATCTTTTAGTCCACATTCTTTTATGTGGCTTAGTTACCTTTACTTTGTAATGCCCATGCTGCTTGCATCTCCNCCCTTCTTCTTCCCAGTGTCCTCTGTACCTGGAAATCCTGCCTAGCTATTGGCCATTTGGCTTTTTATTAAACCAATCAGAGTGACATATCTTCACAGTGTACGAAAAGATTATTCCANAANATTTCCCTCTTTTTGTCTAAATAAAAAGGAAAGGTTTTAACTCTACCATAGTAAAACTATATACAATAAGAACAATTACCAGGTATTGTCTAGATAGAAAGGAAAGGTATTAACTTTAACAAATGAAACTATATACAGTAAGAACAATCATCAAGCAAGAATCACACTCACAATGTCTAGTCCATCTGCATTTGGCATATTTGGAGAAAATACTCTATTATCTATCCTATCTGATGAATTCAAAGTTTTATATCTAAACCATTTTTTATTATAATTTGTATTGCCATCCTAAAAATATCTTTTTAAATCTTAAAACATCTTTTCAGATAAACAACTTAAGCTTTTATGTTTTTCAACTTTATAAACTTTATATCTCTTTTGTAAGTTTTTTTATCTGAATTTGGTAACAAGGAAAACTGTAACTATAACTATCTAGTCTTTAACTCCATCAGAGACCCAAGAAGGATAAAGTATTACTTGAGTAAACAGGAAGTGCAGAGAAAGCAAATTCCAAAACTAAGAATTGACAGAGACATCTGGCTGCCTGAACAATCACCCCAAGGTTTCTTTGTAATTTTGGGGCTTTCATCTTTGGCCTACGGACTAAAATATCTGACAGGCTTTTCTGTGAAGCAGGAATTTTGAAGGATTGTCCTACCCTGTCTTGGCAAAGTTCAGCAGTTGCTTTCTTTTGTGTCCTGCTTGTCCAGTTTGGACTGTCAGCAGTTGAAGCAAGTGAAGTTTCTTGCCCAAATGGCTAGCTTTTGCCAGAAAGAAAGCAAACTCCACATGGAATTTCTTTGATGCCCATCATCCTTTTTGGAAGTAAATTGGTGCTGTTAGGAGCAGACGTGTCTCACCATCAAGAAAAGTCTTATGTTATTAAAACATCTTAAATATCATATTCTATAAGTCTTTGTAGTGTTTGAAGACCATCTGTCTATCTAAAATATNTATCTTTTTGATCTTGAAAACATACACACATGGTCACAAATTTGATAGTTATAGATGACTAATTACTAACCTACGTTTCTTAATTATCTTAAAGAGTTTGTAATAATAACTTTCAAGGACTAGAAATTTATATTACATTTTTAAATGAGATGCATAGATATAATATCTTAAACAAGAATAGAAATATATGTATATATATATACATATATATATATACAGTATACAAAATAACCTTAAATTTGTATCAATATATAAAAATCCATACCAA
>LZPO01107546.1:1057863-1070729 GCA_001675575.1 Neotoma lepida
GCCTTTCCTGGAACTCACTCGGTAGCCCAGGCTGGCCTCGAACTCACAGAGATCCGCCTGCCTCTGCCTCCCAAGTGCTGGGATTAAAGGCATGTGCCACCACTGCCCGGCCCAATGTAAAATATTTAAGACTTGTTCAAAAGCAGACTCAACAATACACCCTTTTATCTCATCATTTCTATTCCATATCCACCTTTTTCCCTTCAGAAAGAGATCCCTGAATTTAATCTCCTTTGTTTAACTTTCTCTCTGACCATGTCCAGTAACAATTTGTAACTAACCCCCTTAAATGATGGCAAACATCCATAACCCACCAAACAACCAAAAAACTACCCATCCCACCTCTTGGGAATGTGGGCATTGTGTTCTCTAGACTGCTTCATGTTGTCTGGGGGTGCTAACATCTTTAGAGGATCCTGAGAAAATTGGGATAATGGTCAAGTCCTGGGAGAGCTAGCTGTATTATTTGTTGTCTAGTCTCTGTGCATTGAGAAAGTGCAAGGCTTTTCTGAAGTCCTGGCTGGAATAGTCTGTGTGGCTGGACTATCTCACCTAGCGGCTTTGAAGCTGTTCTGGATGTAGAATTTTGAGGAAACTGTACCTGAGGCATTCTGAGAGGCTGGATCATTTGGGCNACTTGTCTTGTCTTTATTCATGTCTGGATGTTTTGTTCTGAAAACATATAAACTTTTAAAGGTAACATACATATCTGTATTAACACAAGTATGGAATGTGCTGTGTGTACAAGTCAGCTAAAGATGATTTGTTTTATGTTTGAGCAGGTAAAAGACATCTGTCAACTTTTAAGTCCATTTGGACTTTATAACCAAACTGTTATGAGGACTCTGTAGCCAATGAGATTTATCATGTCTCATCCAGTCTCAGAGTTGTTTCCATATAGAGGGATCAGNATACACATCACATTTTCTGGCTTCTTCCCTTACATCTGCAGCCAAGATCCTTAGGAGGTCTCCCCCCAGTCGAATCTGATCTTTATTAATTTTGAAGGAAACCGTTTCCTGTGGAAACAATAACACAACCTCTCCCCCAATGCAACACATTTCCTGATTTCCATTCTGAAGCCAAGATATCCCTAAAGTATCTAGGCTGGTTTAATTCAGCAGTCCCTTCCACAATCCAGTGTCTCTCAGCAGCTGCCATTCATTATCAGCANTTAAAAAATTCAAAGTCAACAAAGCAACATATAGGATCCAGGTGCCCTGTAATTTATTTCTAATCCTAACGTGGCTTTTTTTNAATATTACTTTATTTTTTCTTTAAAGACTACTTTAGTCATATTTTTCTTAATTATCCTTAACAGTTTACAATAACTTATTAGCTTTCCTAAGGCTAGAACTTGCTGAGGTAGTGCTTGTGGGGAAGGACTGGGGAGCCCAGAGGCTAGCATCAACCTTGACAAGTTCATAAGCACCAGTNGTATGATAATGGAAGGGCCACAAGTTCTTTTTGCCAGAGATAAAGACAATGACTCCCTTTTAGCAAGCAGAAACTTTCTTCAAGCCCCTGATAATCTTTTTGTACACTGTAAAGATATGTCACTCTGATTAGTGTAATAAAAAAGCTGAATGGCCAATAGCTAGGCAAGATTTTCGGGCATGGAGGATGCTGGGAAGAAGGGCTGAGGTGCCCGGGGCTCAGAGCAAGCAGCATGGGCATTACAAAGTAAAGGTAACTGAGCCACATAAAAGAACATAGATTAAAAGATATGGGTTAAGTCAAGTCATAAGAGCTAGTTAGAAACAAACCTAAGCTGTCAGCCAAACTTTCATAACTAATAAGTCTCTGTGTCATTATTTGGGAGCTGGTTGGTGGGACAGAGAAAGACTCATAACAAATATCACACAACAATGTTAGGGAATTTGTATAATTCTTTATTTGATTTTGTGTTTTGGGAATTGTCTTGTGCTATGTAGAGTTCTATGTAAATGATGGGCACTTAAAATATATAGTGATTCTTTTTTTCCCNTTTTCTTTTTAAAGCAGAAACACCCACACAGACTTCATTTCTAGCCACAAGGAAGAATAGGGTCCCCTCCTAACCTNCTCCCTCACATCCTTGTCAGATGTCAAAGGATTGTGACATCAATAAGTGACACATCATGTGAACCAGGAGATTGTCCTAGCCTGCTCCTTCTAGGGAACCTTTAAACTTCTCTGCAGAGAGTGAGAAGCAAGTAGAGCTCGTGTTTGCTGAGGTGTGAGGAGGGAGGTCAGCGTTCAGGTGAGCCGGAACTAGACTGTGTGAGACTGAGTACTGAGGGCAAGTGCTCCGAGAAGGAGGAGTCCTGGAACCTGCATTGGGTCCTCTTGAGAAGAGTGAGACTCCTGGTAAAGAAACATTATTGGGTTTTGTGCACACTGAACCATTCACAGAGGCCGCACAGGGCGAGAACTAATTTGAGTTTGTACCAGTGAGAGTAGATTGAGCTTATGTCACACGTGGCGCATCCATTACTGTTAGTGTTGGGGTGAAAATAGCCCTGGAGTAGAGAGTAATTTAGACACTCACTATAANGCTTTAGACAGAGCACCAAAAGATTTAAACTAATCTACAAAAGATTTAGTTCCCATCAGAACAATGAAAGTCAGCACTTAATGNCAAGTTCACAGTGCTTAGCATCTGATTAAAAAAAATTGCAACACATACAAAGTGCAGGGGGAAAAAAAAATCAGTCAATATCACAAGCTCCAAAATGTCAGAGTAAAGAAATTAACAAAGACCTGAAAATGTGGTCATAAAAGTACTCAGTATGATGACCTGGTAAAAAGCAAAATATGAGTNCCATGAGGAGAGGGGCAATATACAAAGTCAGAGTTCATTATCCGAAGTAAGTTTTACTTGATGAAGGCGTTAATGACAGAGTAGACATGGGTGCTGCCTAACTTTCTGGGGAGACCTCAGAGNACCTCTTCACCTCAGGTCGGGCACCAATAGAAGAAAGGAAATATTTGTCCATGTNCAGCCTGGTGAACCATGAATTTATCTGAATTATGTAAAGGGTCATGGGAGAAAGTTGACATCTTACAGGAGCGTGGATGGTTCTGAGATAGCTAAGCAGGAGCCTGGGAGTTACCCAGAGAGCTAGCTAGGAANCAGTATACCTGTGCTTCCTGCCTTGACTTCTCTCAATAATGGATTATGACCTGGACATGTAAGCCAAATAAATCCTCTCTTCTCCAGATTGCTTTTGACCAGAGTGTTTTATCACAGCAACAGAATGAAACTAGAATAATTCCAAATATAAATGGTAAAGCAATAAAACTTACCAGAAGAAATCTTACCACCTTTGTGTAGACAAAGATTTGATGGCTAGGACACAAAAAAATAAACATAAAGAAAAATTTTGTAAATTGCANCATATTAACAATTTAAAAGTAATGTTCTTGGGGCTGGAGAGATGGTTCAGCACTTAAGAGCTCTGGCTGCTCTTCCGGAGGACCTGGGTTTGATTTCCAGCACTCACATGACAGCTCACAACTGTCTGTAACTCTAGGCCCAGGAGACCTGATGCCCTCTTCTGGCCTCCTCAGGCACCACACACAAGGTGCACAGACATACATGCAGGTAAAACACTGATATACATAAATACATTTTGAAAAATTAAAATTAATGTTCCTTATAAAACATCAGTAAGAAAATGCAAATACAGGGGTGGACCTCAGACTGCTGTATGTGTATGTGTGCGTGTGTGTGTGTGTGTGTGTGTGTGCATGCATGTGTGTGTGTACATGCATGTGTGTGTGTGTGGTGTGTGGTGTGTGTGTGTGCATTCATGTGTATGTATGTGTGTGTGGTGTGTGTGTATGTGTGTGTGTTTGGTGTGTGTATGTGTGGTATGTGTGTGGTGTGTGTGTATGTGTGGTATGTGTGTGGTGTGTATGTGTGGTGTGTGTATGTGCGTGCGCACACATGTGTACATGTGTATACATGTACCAAGTCTTTTTCTGCCCCACTAGCTCCCGAATAATGACACAGAGACTTCTTATTAATTATGAAAGCTTTGGCCTATAGCTTAGGCTTGTTCCTAACTAGCTCTTACAACTTAAATTAACCCATTTATAGTAATCTACATTCTGCCACATGGCTCGTGGCTGTTACATTTCCTCCTGCACAGGCTGCTTGCTCTGCATCTCCTGGCATCTCCCCACACCTTGATTCCTCCTCCTCTTCCTCTCTCTCTACCTGGAAGTCCCACCTATACCTCCTGCCTAGTTATTGGGCCATTCAGCTTTTATTACACCAATCACAGCAATACATCTTCACACAGTGTACAAATATCCTACAACATGTACATAGTTANTTTTCTATATTATTTTTGAAGGACCACATATTACTTTTCTCTTGACTGTGTTAGAGTACCAGATAAAAGCAACTTAGAGAAGAAAGGCTTTCTTCTCTCAGCTCAAGGCCCATTATAGTGGGGGAGACAAGGTGATGGGTGCTTCAGACAGCTTATTCCATTCCTCCTGCAGTCGTTAGGCAGAGATGGATGACCTCTGGTGCTCACTTCTGTCTCTCCTTTTTACTCAACCTGATACCCACCATGGAATGCTGTCACACCCATTTAGTACTAACTCAATCTAGGAACTCTGTAGACTTGNTCAGAGGTCTGTCTGCTAGGAGGTTTTAGATCTTGTCAAGTTGACAGTCAATATTAACCATCACAAAGTAGTGTCTAGAATGCATACTGAACTCTGAAGTCACTGACAGAACCAATTACAAAGTCAATAAAAGGCCAGATGGTGGTGGTGCACGNCTTTAATCCCAGCACTTGGGAGGCAGAGGCAGGCGGATTTCTGTGAGTTCAAGGTCAGCCTGGTCTACACAGTGAGTTTCAGGAAGCCACAGCTATATAGAGAAACTTTGTCTTGAAAAAAACAATAAAAAAGTCAAGAAAAGGGACACATTTGAATACACTCTTTTTTAAAGTTTATTTTTACTTTATGTGCATTGGTATTTTACCATCGTTGTCAGATNCCCTGGAACTGGAGTTATAGCAGTTGTGAGCTGCCATGTGGGTGCTGGGAATTGAACCTGGGTCCTTTAGGAAGAACAGCCAGTGCTCTTAACTCTGAACCATCTCTCCAACCCTTGAATACATTCTTCACCAAGGGGGTTCACTATCATTTGTCATCAGAGAAATGAGTTATAGCCACAGTGTGATGCTACCAGGGGGTTATTAGATTAGGGTGGGTCATTTTCAAAGGCTGAAATTATCGCCTTTNGGTAAAAGATAGGAACAGCTCATACACTACAGACAGGAATGTAAAATTGTTATGATTTTATAAGAATTTAGTTGATTGTCTCAGCAGTTTCTTATAAAATTAAATATGCACCATCTCATCCAAAAATTCAATTCTTAGATATTTATCTAAGGGAAATGAAAACGTGTGTCCATGTAAAAAGGTGTGCACAAACATTGCTCTCACTTCCAAGTAACCACTCTGGAAACAGCANAAATGTCTGTTAACAGGTGGATATATAAATAAGACATTTAACAATGGAGTATTACCCCACAATAAAAAGAAGCAAAGCATTCAAATGTGTAGTAACATGTGTAGCTGTACCTGAAGAAGCCAGGAAGCAAGAGGAGACATTGTTGGAATGTTCAGTAAAACTCTGGGAAGAAAAACAACATAGGGACAAGAAGGAGTCCATGGTTGCCCGGGGCTGAGAATGGGGTAACATCAACTGGGGTATGCGGTTAATGTTCTCTATCTTNATCTCACTCCCAGAAACACAGGAGTNTACACTTGTCAGAACTCATAGAATGTGCTCCTAAGATGAGAGATGTATCTTACAACTCATTAAAACTGGGCTTGCATGGCCAATGGGATGGCTCTGTGGGTAATGATCCTTGCTGCTAAGCCTAACAATCTGAGTTCAATTCCCAGACCCCACATGATGGAAGGAGAACTAATTCCCCAAAATTATCTTCTGACCTCCACACGTGCACCATGGCATGAGTGCATGTATGTGCACACAGGCACACAAAATAAATAATAAATAAATGTAATTGTAGTTAGTTGGTCTTTGAGGGGACCTGCCACCCAACTCCCAAATAAATCACACACAGAGGCTTATTCTTAATTATGAATGCCTAGCCTTAGCTTGGCTTGTTTCTTGCCAGCTTTCCTTAAATTATCCCATCTACCTTTTGCCTGTGGACTTTTCCTGATCTCTTACTTCTATATCTTACTCTTACTCCGTGGCCTGCTGCGTAGCTGGGTGGCTGGCCCCTGGAGTCCTCCTTCTCTGGCTACTTCTTTTTCTCTCGCTCACATTTCTTTTTCTAAATATTAATTCTGCCTGCCAGCCCCGCCTATCCTTTCTCCTGCCTTGCTATTGGCTGTTCAGTTCTTCATTAGACCATCAGGTGTTTTAGACAGGCACAGTAACACAGCTTCACAGAGTTAAACAAATGCAACATAAACAAAAGTAACACACCTTAAAATAATATCCTACAACGTAATAAAAATCCAGGTTTGTGCATAGAAGTTGCTTTGTTTTTAAGGGGCAAATTCTTGGAGTCCATGAAGAAAAATTTTATATAGCTTTTGACAATTTATAAAACTTGTTCTACATCGAATGTTAGGAATGTCTGTGATTTCAGCATTAATGTTTGGGCTGTGTTGGAACACAGTAGGGAGAGGGGGAAAACAGAAGGCCAAAATGTTTGTGAATTGATTTATTCAAGCATCTATTGAGTACTCTGGATGTATCAGTATATGCTAGGTGCCTGTTATGTAAAGGGGAGTACAAGTAGTCCTTGACCTCTGAAGAGCTCGTGCCTACTAGAATATAAACTAAAGTATGGCATTGTAAGTCCTGTAAGAGCAGTATTACACAGGGAATAATAATGCATTTCCCACAGTGGTTTGGGACCTAGGAGGTGATAATTGCATTTTCTTTGAAAGCCAGCCAGTGGTTAAAAGTATATGCTTTGGAATCAGAGTGATTTAGAATGGATTCCTGGCTATGGTATTTACTGTGTCAAGTCAGAATCAATGTAAGATGCCGTAAGGTCAGGTGTCACGAAGTCACACGTGCTTAATAAGCGATAGCTGTTGTGCTGGAGTGGTGTAACAGAAGAGGAGTGTTCTGGGTGTAAGTGACCACATGCACTCAGGCATGGGAGGTCACGGTTTCAGAATGAGAAGTTCGGCACTGTCCAGGGGGAGAGGAGTTGGAGCAGTGTAGAGGAGAGCATATGGTCNGAAGGTCAGGATATGGTCACACCATGAAGGACTGTACTGAGAACCCTGGGCTATGCCCTGCAGTGGTGCCTTCCTGCTACAGGTTCCTAAGCAGGGCAGTGGTGTGTAAGGGGTTCCTGGGATGATGACTGATGATGTTGGCGGAGGAGGAGGAGGAGGAAGGCAGAGGTCAGTAACGTGGCTGTTGCAGCTTAGAGACAATGGAGGCATATGTGAGGACCATGCTCAAAAAGAGATGGCTTTAGTCTGAGACGCCTTTCAGAGAAGTAATCAGCAGAATGCAATGGTTATCAAAGAGGGACTCCAACTGGGGCTGTTGAGGATAACTGAGAAGTCCAGCTTAGGTACCCGAGGGATGGTACGGAGGTTCATAGAAACAGGACAGACACCAAGGAGAAGTTTCATGAATTAAAACGGTAGCTGCTTTGCACAGAGAAGGCAATGACTTTGAAAGTTTTGAGGTACTTATTCTTCATATACATTTTTGAGTATTCTCCAATACATGTAACTATATGTTAATAATATACACGTAACAGTAGACTAATATTCATTTGCATTATAAGACATACACAAAGTAGAAAAATCAGATGAAATGAGAGACAGACATGAATCAAAATTGTATTTCCCCCCACAAACCACCAGGACGTAGTTTTTAATATCAGGAGGGACAGGTGCCACCCACTTTAGATCCACGGGGTCAAGTCACGTGCAACATTGTCGAGAAGGGAGGTGCTGGGGTGCCTTCACCCGGGGGAAGCTCTTTATTTTTTATTTTTTTCCCTGAGTTTATGCTGAGAATGGGAGTATTTGTGAAATGTTCTTAGTATCCATGGTGCCTTGCTCTAGAAGGCCACTGTAATTCAAACAAGCAAGTTTTGACTTTCTTGGCACACACTTTGGCTGTGACATGAAGGACAGCTGTCTCTTATACACATCTAGATGTGTATAAGAGACAGCTAGAAGGCCACTGTAATTCAAACAAGCAAGTTTTGACTTTCTTGGCACACACTTTGGCTGTGACATGAAGGACCCTTCCCCCTCAAGAGTAACAGGGCCTCTCTGCTGGGAGTCACAGCTTCGGAAAACTGGGAGAGAGAAGCACAAAGGAGTTCATGACCTCTTCCCCCTAAGATAATATGAGTGTGCTCCATTACTCTGACAGCTCAGAGCAAAACACAGAACTCTACATTTAAAAGAAATGTCTCTGTTAATGTACTACTGCAGTTTATCCAGGGCGCTGCCTTTCGATTGCAATTTCTTTGTGGTTATGTGAAGCCACTTGTGACAGTCTGTTACACATGGAGAGCTTCTGCTACCAGATTTTAATTCTAAGAGTACAGAACAGAATTTTGACTAATTGGTCCAGTAGGAACTAGAGCGGGATCTGAACAACTCTGGGGGTCTGTGGCAAGGAAACGGGGAGACTTCAGCNGTCCCCCAGGCANCCTCCTGACAGATTGCCCCGCGGACTTAATCAATGCATTTATGTCTCCAATAAGACCTGAGAACTGATTGGACCAGATTCCATTATACTTCATGCTATCTGTAATACTATATACACAAAATCATGAGCCTGGAATTCCTTTTAAGGGCATAGAACAGAAGAAAACATAACATGAAACTCTACACTCTCTTCTGGTCCAGACGGCAGTGAGGAAGGGAGGGAGTGGGTAGATGTTTGGCTTGCTGACATCTGCTTAAGCTTAGCTGGTGTGTGAATGGACCTCCAGTCTCCATGAGGCTAGCAATGCAGGTCTCTCTGGTATCCAGAATNAGTGGCCAGCACAGCTGGAGCCAAGGCCTGGTGAATCACAGCCCATCCCCCTCCAGAAGTGTAGGAAAGAGGAAGTCAGTGGGTGCTGTAATAGGTGCCACATGTGGCTTGAAAAAAGGCTCCAGATGATTCGATTGCAAATCATGTCATTCTGTAGTGAAAATTTACATATGGGAGTAAGGAGCGAAAGGGCTGCCTATCAAGTTTCTGCTTCTGTTTTCTGACTCTTTGTTGTGGTGATGTGGACTGTTTATTTTGCTGTGGAAGGATAGGGTCAGGGAGGCTGCGGGGAGCCAGAGATGGGGCGGGGCTGACAGAGTGAACACTGAAGAGTCTGAAAGCGTTCACTGTCAGCGTGGTAGACACAGTGGCCCAGATAAGCAAGAGCACATTCCCATAGCCTCCCCGGAAGAGAGTCCGACTTTTCCTTAAGTGTTAAAGTTACAAAGTCTTTTTTTTTTTCTGTTAACTTTTTCTTTTAGTTTACCAGGCACCGAGTTTCACTAATTGTATTCATCACATACATTCTCATACTTTGTTTTCCTCTGACCCTCTCCCAGACTGACCCTGCACACCCCCTTCCCTCACCTTGGCAGTNCTTTCTTAATAGTCCTCCTTTTTGTTCAAGTTGCAGATTTCAAGTCCATTGCCCCCCATCCCTTCCCTTAAGCTTCCTCCCCATCCCCCCATTCCCCTTTGAACTTCCATGTCACACCCACTTTTGAAATCTAGATTCCGGAAATGAGAAAAAACACAGTATTTATCGTATGAGTATGGTTCGTTTTGATTAACATAACGATCTCCTGCTCTGTTTTCCTGAAAAAGTCACAATTTCATTTTCTTCTCTCTATGGCTATGTAAAATGCCTTGTGTATATGTACCACACTCTTCACCCAGTCATCTGTTGATGGCCAGCTAGGCTGGGTCTGTTGCCTGGCGATTGTGACTCATGTAGCAATGAATATGGATGTGTAAGTAGCATTGTGGTGTGTTGACTTACAACTCTGCGGATATGTTCTCAGAAGTGGTACAGTTGGGGTCCATGGTAGTTCTACCTTTAGTTTCTCCAGGAACTTCCATATTGATTTCCATAGTGGCTGTTGGAGTTCATGTTCTGACTANCGATGTGTAAGACTTGGCTTTCTCTGCATCGTTGCCAGCATTTGTTGTGGTTTTCTGGTTGTTAGCTGTTCTGATGGGGTGAGATGGGCTCTCAAACAATTTTTATTTTCATTTCCCTGGTGGCAAAGAATGTTACACGCTTTCCCAAGTATTTCTTCTTTTTGAGAACCATCTCAGTTCAACAGCCCATTTTCTGACTAATGATTTGTTCTTTCAGGGTTTAATTTTCCCGTTCTTTATGTATCCTGGATATTAATCCCCTGTCTGATGTATAGTTGGCAAAGCATTTGTTCCCCACTAGGCTGACACTTCACTTTGCTGGTTGTTTCCTTTGCAAAGCCCCAAATTAACATGCCCACAATTCTGTGGCAAGTGAAGGTCACAGAGAGGCGGTGTAAGAATAGAATTGTTCTGCGTCAGACGGATCTATTTTCAAATTTGGACTCCGCTGTGTGACCTTGGATAAATCACNCAAGTTCTCCAAGCTCCAGTTTTGCTGTAAGAAGGAGTTACTACTTACTCCAGAGAGTGGTCTGTGTAGAAACTTTCAGCACCTCTCCTGCTAGCTGGACATGTGTCTCCTCACATGCATGTGGATTGCTCAATGATCATGTTTAAGAGACCTCACCACCCTTATTTACTTTTGGTTTTCTCTGNACATGCCTGAGGTGAGGGCTGGTCCATAGCTAAGGGAATGGCCTTACTTCCCCTTCTCTCCCATGAACAGCATACTGTTNGAGGTAGTTTTAGCATGGTTCTGAGTGTTTCCCCTCTTAAAGCTAGAAGCCAGATTGGTCTATTGATGTCCAGCCAGGAAGCAGGACAGCTCAATCCTGTATTCACGAAGTTGTTGTTAAGAACTTAGAATCCAGAATGTTCTCTTTTGGTGTTACTTTGGTTTACTGGAAATAGCAAAAAAAGTCAGTCTGTGGTNCTGAGAAAACTGAAGAAGAGTGGGAAGGTCTTCNCATTNCTGTGACAAAAGCATGCTGAGAAGGAAGGGTTTGTCTTGGTTCTTGGTTTGAGGGAATACAATCCATTACGGCAGGGAAGGCATGGTGGTGGGAGCTGGTTACATCACACCCACAGTCAGGAAGCAGAGATGAATGCAAGTGCTAAGCTGGCTTCCTCTTTGGTCCCTTTTTATTCAGTCTGAAACTGCAGCCTGTCAGATGATGCCATCCCATAATCAAGTTGAGTCTTTCTTCCCTCCTTAGTTGAGCTGCTCTGAAATACCATCACAGATATGCCTTGAGGTATGTCTTCTTGGCAAGTCAGAGCCCAGTCAAGTTGACGAGGAAGATTAGCCATCACAGTCCTGTAAGGATTAAGGCAGGACAACCAACAGAAAGAGAAGGAAACTACAACCTATGAAATGAAATGGTGTGGGGGAAAGAAACATTCTTTCCCTTCAGACAGATGCTGGAATGCATTTCATGTGGACTTTGAAACAAAAACCCCACATTCCACTCACTTCTCATTTGCTGATGTAGAAATTGAGGCATTTCACAGTTTGGTTATCAAATACTGTATGTGTGTGGAAAATGGGCAGATAAAATGGGCCAATTAGACCAGNGCACCATCTGTCNAAACCCTTACCCTTACTGAAAGCATAATCCAGGATTAAACACAGAAGTCCTGCAGATGTACCCAGATCATTTCACACAGCTTTAGAGAGGACTGTGCTGGCTGGCTGGTGTAGTACTGCAGGCTGATGAGAAATCCAGGCATGNTCCTGCTGGGAATGTGTGCAGCTTTAAAGAAAAAGTCAAATTCTTATTCAATATATATGTAATATATTCCAGCAAGCTTTCCCNATAGGCAGAGTTGAAAACACTCCTGACTCTTCTATATAAAGTGGTTTTGCAAACATATTTTGACAATCTGTTTAAAATTTGAGAACAAAATTTAGTTTTGGGTTGTTTCATTTAGGCTTAAAGAGTTTTTTGTTGTTGTCATTCACTTCAAGATAATGTATTTTGTCTTTAATGGATTGTAGAGATTAAATTTTTAAAATTTCTCCACCCAATATGCACAGGAACACTGGGTGCATTCCCCCTAGTACAGTGCATCTATGCAGANCTTGAAGAGGAAAGAAAAGCATGAAGGAGGAAAAGGTTGCAGTATTAATTTTGTAAAGATCTATTTTTATTTTATGTGTGTGGATGTTTTGCCTGTATGTATGTCTGTGCATCATGTGTGTGCCTGGTGCCCCTGGAGGCCAAAACAGTGCCTCAGTTCCCCTGGAATTGGAGTTACAGATAGTTGTGAGCCACCACCTGGATGCCAGGAACCAAACCAGGTCCTCTGGAAGAGCAGTCAGTGTTCGTAACCACTGAGCCATCTCTCCAGCCCAAGTTGCAGTATTCTCAGTACAGCTCACAAAAAGACAACAGAGAGTCTCATTAAAGAGAGACTGCATACTCTTTTAATACATTCGGGCACAATTCACATCATGATACAGCATTTTTCTGATGAAAATGTCACCATATGATAGATGGCGAGTTCATAATGTAAAGAATTAAATAAAAAAGAATTCTGTTAAGCTATGNCCTTGGTGAGATGGTTCAGTGGGTAGAACATTTCCACACAAGCTTGATGACCTGAGCGCAGTTCCTGGAACCCCTGGGGGGGGGGAGGAAACAGACTCCCCAAAGAAACTTGTCTTCTGACTCTAAAACCAGTGTGGTACATTTGCATGCACACATGCACGCCCATTTGCACACACACA
>LZPO01107546.1:1081804-1101742 GCA_001675575.1 Neotoma lepida
TCAGGGAGAATGCCACCCTAGAACTTCAGAACAGCTAATCTCAGGGAGAATGCCACCCTAGAACTTCAGAACAGCTAATCTCAGGGAGAATGTCACCCTAGAACTTCAGAACAGCTAATGTGGTACNGAAACGTGATAGGAAAAACACTGACCACTTGGTAAATGGTACAGGAAAGACAGAGTGTCTTCAAAGGGCTCACCTGGGAGCTTTCACTTCCTTAGGCAGCTGTCCAGAGTCTGGGCCTCAGCTTGCAAGTTCAGAAATATTGTTTCTCATTTATCCAACAGCAGGGTGCTCATATAAACACAATATTATAATGCAAATAATGATGGAAGGTTGTGCAGAGCTTGAGCGTATGCCCATATGTAAGAGACTTTCCATTTTAATACCTGGTGAGTGAATGTTGGGGTTATTTATTTTAAGACTTGTCAATTTTTTTCTAAAGTGGTGATACAAATTTATGCTCCTAGCAATAGTATGCAAAAATTTCCACTATTCTACACGCTATCTACTTTTAAGATTAATAGANTTTATAATTCTTCAAATCTTGTTACTATAAAATAAAATTTTCTTCATTGCTTATCAATTACTTTTTTTGCGTCTCAGTCTTATCTGAGACTGCTTTTAAGCAAAAAAATTCAAACATTTTTATCACATTCTATATGTTTATTTTGTGTGTGAAGTCACTTGCCAGCTTGAGCCTGCTTTTATTTTTCCAATAGTATTTACTTTTCTGAGGATTACAATATAATGAGTCTTTCTTTCTCTCCTTCCTGCACACACACACACAAACACACACACACACACACACACACACACACACACACACAAATGTAAATCAATGTCTTTCATTGGTTTCACCACAATTTTTAAATTCAGAATTTTCCACCTTCTCCTTTTGTGAGACCTACACAATTTATACTTTCTTTTTCAGTCTTTGTTCATGCTTTCCAACCTCTTTCAGAGTTACTGTATTTTATTTTTCTTTGTGCTTCATTCTGATTAATTTCATGTTTATGTACTAACCACTAGCCCATATTTTTACTTCTAGAAGTTCTTTTTTGAGTTTTGTTTTTACAAANTGTCATTATTTATTTGCCTCTTGCTTCCTAATCACATTTTTATCTTTAAAGTCCCATGTGTTAAGATCTGGAAAGGGTCCGAGATTTTACTCTAGTTGTCACAGTTTCATGGATANTGGAAGACGATCTAAACCTCTTGGCTCAAACGACGTCATTACTCAGTAAAAGCTGCAGGCAGAGTGCGCACATGCTTGTTTTGGTGCCTTTGTCCCCGTTCCTACAAGAGGGACAGAGTCGGCCCAGGTGGGTACCTGTGCAGGGTGTGAGCACTGTTCTGGGGAATCTTCTTTCTATTAGTAGGCAGTAAGCAAGCTTGTACTTTGATTTAGTGGGAGGCATCAGTGTGTTCTGCAAAATTCCTTAAGGCTAGCCCTGAAAAAATGGTCTGGGACTTTGAAATTTTTACACACATGGTAAGACAGGTAGGAGACAAGGGAGACTCCATAATATTTTTTCCTAACAGTATGAAATATAATGATTTTAAAATTCCAATTTTAATTCTAAAACTATGTGTCTTATTCTATTCTCTGATCTGTCTGTTTGTCCCCACACAAGTTGTGATTTTTGGCTAAATTTATATTTCTTGGGAATGAAAGAAATTTCCTCCAGGGAGGATTTCCATTTGTTTCTGGTAGCATTACCAATGGAAAGCCATTTTGTTTATTTTACTGAAAACAATTTTTTTCATTTAATATATTCTAATTATGGTTTCTCCTCCCTCTATTCCTCCCAGTTGCCTCTTCTCCCATCAAGATTCACACCTTTCTGTCTCTTGTTAGAAAGCAAACAGGCATCTAAGAAATAATAAGATACCATACAAAAAGATAAAACAAAACCAAACAAATTAGAATCTGACAGAACAACCCAACAAGAAAAAGCACAAGAAACACATATAGGCACATGGACACACTGGTTCTCGCACCCCCGAATTCCATAAAAACACAAAACTAGAAGCCATAATATATATGCAAAGGACCTGTAAGGTTAAAAAAATAAAGCCCTGACTTAACATTATGAGACAAGGAACCTCCAAAGGTGCTGTTTTGTTCATTTTGTGTTGGCCATCTAGTGCTGGGCATGCAGCCTACCCTTAAGAGTGATTTGTTTCCCCAGTGAGACTCCCTTGGAGAAAACTAATTTTTCATNTGCAAGTGGCTATCACTGTAAGATAGCTTCTGGCCTAGGGATGAGGGTATGTCTGCTTCTCTTTTCAGCTCTAGGACCCCACCTGGTACAGAACCATGCAGTCCTGATGTATGCTGCCTCAGTCTCTGTGAGTGCATTGGTCCTGTTGTGTCTGGAAGGCCTTGTTTCCTTGGTGTTCTCTGTCTCCTCTGGCTTTCACACTTTCTGCCTTCTCTTCTGCAGTTTCCTGAGCCCTGAGGGGAGGGATTTGATAGAGATATCCCTTTGTGGTCCAAGTGTTCCAAGATCTCTCACTGCACATTGTCTGGCTGTGGACTCTGTATTTGTTCCCATCTGCTGCAGGAGGAAGCTTCTCTGATGATGGCTGAGCAAGGCATGGATCTATGAGTAGAGCAGAATGTCATTAGGAGTCATTTTATTGCTATGTTCCTTTAGCAGAACAGTACCATTTGATTTTCCTCTAGGTCCCTGGGCTATTTAGTCTCAGGTTCTTAGTCTCCCAAGCAGTATTGTGTATGGGTTCCATCTCATAGAGTGGTCATTAACTCAAATCAGATATTATTGGTTACTCCTACAAGCTTTGTGCCACTATTACACCAGTGTATTTTGCAGGCAGGTCACCATTGTAGATCAAAGGGGTTGTTTCTGGGTTGGTGTTTACTCTTCTTTGATATGCAGAATACCTTCCAGTACCATGAACACTAGTCCATAGGGTGAAGGCTCTAGGTAGGCACCAGCTTGACCTCCATAGTCAATGAATTGTGTAGGTGTTGTCTTCAGCAATCGGGCCTTACTGTCAAGTTTGTAGAGAGCAACCTGGCAATAGCCTGGGTTCTTTGGGGGTTCCCATGGGACCCCTTAGGCCAAGAACTTGATTAGATGTAACCCATTCCTGGTACTGGGAGCTTCATTTGGTGACAAAAGATGTTCAGTTGGGTCTCTGTCTTCCCCATTATTTGGTGGTTTCATTTAGATAAAAAAATGCATATATTTGAGGATATTAGGTTTCCTTAAGACCCCTCAAGTTGCCCTTAGTTTTAGCTTTCCCTCCCAGTATTCCCTCCTCTGACCCCCCTTTTCCCTCCCCCTCCCTGTCTGATCCTTCTAGTCCCCTCCCCCACCTCATCCATCCATGACTATGACAAATAATCTACCTTTGTTAGGTAGAGATTGTAGCTTGCCTATCAACGGCTTAACAACTAACATCCAAATAGAAGTGAATACATACCATATTTGTCTTTCTGGGTCTGAGTTACCTCACTCAGGATCATTTTTTCCTAGTTCTATATATTTACCTGTGAATTTCATGATTGCATTTTTTGATGGCCGAGTAATATTCCATTGTGTAAATGTACCATATTTTCTTTATCTGTTCATCTGCTGACAGACTTCTAGGCTGTTTCCAATTTGTGGCTATTATTAACAGAGAAGCAGTGAGCATGGGTAAACAAGTATCTCTGTAGTAGGATGAAGTGTCCTTTGCTATATATGCCCAAGAGTGGTGTGGTGGCTATTCTTGGTTGTCAATTTTACTACATCTGGAATTAACTGTAATCCAGAAATGGCTGGGCACACCTACAAGTGATTTTTTGCTTGGTTTGAAGTGAGTGGATCCACTTCTAGTCTGGACCTTTGAGATAGGAAGACACATGCTTTTGATCTGGANCTTGAGGCAGGAAGAAACACTTTTTTTTTAACTTTCTTTTTATTTATTCTTTGTGTTTTTCACATCATGCATCTCGATCCCATTCATTTCCTCGGCCCTTCATATCAGCCCTCTTCCCTTGCAACCCCCTCAAATAGAATAAATTAAAATTTAAGAGAAACAAAGAAGAAAAAAAAATCAATCTCAGTCTCATCATGGAAGCTGTAGTGTAACACAGTGAGTCATGCAGTAAGCCCTTATATCCATATATCTTTACTTGTAAGTGTTTACTGCAAAGAGTCATTGGTCTGGTTCGAGGCCTCTGGTTTCTGCTTGGCCTCCTCTTGGATATCTTGTTGTTGTCCTATGTCATGGAGATCCTACAGTTTGTGGACTGCAGGACCGGCCCCTTCACATGCTCCAGCAGATCACAGATGGGGTGGATGCTGGGATGGGCCAACTCATAACCCTGGTTCTGGCCTGGGTAGTTACAGGGTTGGCAGCTCATCAGCTCTCTCTTGTCCACATCACCAGGATGAGCTCTCCAGCATTGCCCTGGCTAGTTAACCCCTTGTAGTTATGAGCAAGGGGAGGGCGTCAGTTCTCCTGCTTTCACATCCTCAAGGGTCAGCTCTCCCATACCTGTACCACCAGGGCCAACTCTACTGTGTTGCCCAGGCAAAGTGCAGGGACAGCTCTCCCACTCTTATGACTCCCAGGGTCAGCTCTCCCACCTGCCATAGGTGGCAAGGGGCAGGAGAGGAGAGCACTCTCCCCCACCCATACCACATATGGCAGATGAGGGATGGGACCAGATTGCCTGTTTCTCATTCTCAGGGCAGTTCACCCACAGCCTGTTAGTATGGTCAGCTCTACTGGGCTGCCCAGGTGAGGTGCAGGGCCCACTTTCCCAAGTGTTGTAGCTGGTAAGGACTCCCTTGCCCATCACAGGTAGTAGGGGCAAGGTAGGAAGGGCATCTTTCCCTTGCCCTCACCACCACAAAGCAGAAAAATGGGGTGTGTCCAGCTATCCTACTCTTACACACCCTCAGGGCCAGCTCACCTGTGCCTCTGCCAACAGGGTTGGCTCTACTACGCTGCCCAGGTGAGGTGCAGGGCCTGCTTTCCTGAGTGCTCAGCTGGTGAGGGGCAGCTCTCAGGGCCAGCTCTCCCTCCCACCTCAGGCATAGAGGAGCAGAAGGGGCATCTCTCCTTCACCTATGCCACTATATGGCAGATGAGGGATAGGACCAGATCTCTGATACTCATGTTCTCAGGTGACTCACCCCCACCCCATCAACAAACAGGGTTAGCTCGGCTGTGCCGCCCAGATAAGGTGCAGGGCCTGCTTTCCTGAGTGTTGCAGTTATTAAAGGGGAGGATCAGCTCCCTCACCAGCTGGAGGCGATAGCAGGGAGAGAGAAGGGCGTCTTTCCCTAATCTCCACTACTATACCACAGTTGAGGGAGATGAGGAAGATACACTTTTAATCTGGGCCACACCTTCCTCTGGCAGCCTATATAAGGACATGGAAGACAGAAGCTTTTACTCTTTGCCTGCTTGCTCTCACCTTGCTAGCAAGTCTGTCCTCCACTGGCATTAGAGCTACTTCTTCAGGATTCTGGCATCTACTGAAGACCAGCTGAGACATCCAGCCTTGTGGGCTGAGAAACTTCTGGATTCTTGGACTTTTTGTTCATGGGCAGCCACTGTTGGATTAGCTGGATCACAATATGTAAGTCATTCTAATAAATGCCATATATATATTTGGGAGAGAGATTCATTCTATAAGTTCTGTTTCTCTAGAGAACACTGGTGGTATAGCTGGATCTTGAGGTTGATTGATTCCCACATTTCTGAAGAACCACCACATTGATTTCCATAGTGACTGTACAAGTTTGCACTTCTACCAGCAATAGATGAGTGTTTCCCTTACTCCACATCCTTGCCACCATGAGCTATCATTTGTTTTATTGATCTTGGCCATTCTGATTGATGTAAGTTGAAATCTCAAAGTAGTTTTGATTTGCATTTCCCTGATGACTAAAGATGTTGAACATTTCTTTAATGCTTTTCAGCCATTTGAGTTTCTTCTTTTATGAATTCTCTATTTAGATCTGTACCTCATTTTTTTAATTGGGTTATTTGTTTTCTTGATGTCCAGTTTTTTGAGTTCTTTATATATTCTGGATATTATCCTTCTATAGGATATGTAGTTGATAAAAATCTTTTTTAATTCTATAGGCTGTCACTTTGTCTGAATGATGATGTTCTTTGCCTTACAGAAGCTTTTCAGTTTCATGAGGTCCATTTATGAGTTGTTGCTCTTAGTGACTGTGCTAATGGTGTTCTGTTCAGACTTTCCCTGTGCCAAAGAGTTCAAGGCTATTCTCCACTTTCTCTTCTATCAGGTTCAGTGTATCTGGTTTTAGGTTGAGGTCTTTGATCCATTTGTACTTGAGTTTTGCTCAAGGTGATAAGTATGGATTTATTTGGATTCTTTTACATGCAGCCATCCAACTTGCCCAGTCCCATTTGTTGACAATGTTATCTTTTTTCCAGTGTGTATTTCTGAATTTTCAATCAAAACTCAGGTATCTGTAAGGGTATGGACTTATTGGTCCTCATTTCTATTCCATTGACCATTGTGTCTGTTTTTGTGCCAATTCTGTGCTGTTTTTATTACTATAGCTCAGTAGTACAATTTGAGGTTGGGGATGGTGATACCTCCAGCAGTTCTTTTATCATTCTGGATTGTTTTAGCTATCCTGGGGTTTTGTGTGGAAAGCTACTTTAAAGCTAGTTCTTACCTTGATATTTTTTGAGACTACTCAGTGTGAACATGGTGGAAATCTATGGATGCACATGCCTATAGTGGTGAATTCTTTTGTGAGGGTAATCCTCTCCATCCCTACCCGACAACCATGTTTCTAGATGGTCAGCTTTCCCTGTGCTACCCTGGAGGAGTATCACTCCCAGTTCATGTTAATGCTGAGGGAATTACATTTTGGTATTATGCAGTGGGAATTCCCCATAGAGTTTCTCCACTGAACCAGTGCTAGAATTCACATGTCCATTGTTCTTTGCATGCCTAAAGTTAATAGAACCCTCATTGGTTACACCAACGCTGTACTATAACAAACACAGTTCAAAATGTAAGAAGTTTAACACAATAAAACTTTAATTATTGCCGGGCGGTGGTGGCGCACGCCTTTAATCCCAGCACTCGGGAAGCAGAGGCAGGCGGATCTCTGTGAGTTCGAGGCCAGCCTGGGCTACCAAGTGAGTTCCAGGAAAGGTGCTGCCAAAGCTACACAGAGAAACCCTGTCTTGAAAAAACCAAAAAAAAAAAAAAAACTTTATTAATCACATGTCAATCCCATGTCAACATCTGGTAGGAGTTGTGCTTTTCTCCCACATGGTGATTCACGAACCTAGGCTACTTCCTTCTCAAAGCTCCTCCATCCTGTAGGGCCCAGAATCTTCTGTAATTTGCTGGCAACTTGCAAAGAAAATGAAAACCAAAGCAGTAAAACAACAAAACCCCAAACAAAAGCAGTAGAAGAAGAAATACTGAATTTTGAATTCTTTCTTTTTTTTTTATTAAAAGATTTTCTTATTTTACATACCAACCACAGAACCCCCTCTCCTCCCTTTTCCTGCCCCCCAGCCTTGCCCCTCAACCTACTCCCCAATCCCACCTCCTCCAACACAGGGTCTCTCATGGAAAGTCCCCAGAGCCTGGTACTTTCACTTGAGGCAGGTCCAAGACCGTCCTCCCTGTGCCTAGGCTGCACCAGGTGTCCCACCACTGTCTCGAGTATCCAGAGGGCTTAGTCCAGCACCATGGGGGCTCCCCTGCTATTGGTCCACAGTTCATGCGTTTCCACTAATTTGGCAGGCCATCTCAGTACATTTTCCAGTCATGTTCTCTATGTCCATTGCTCATACCATTTTTCCTCTCTCACAACAACTGGGACTCGGGTTGGCGCCCAGTTGTGGATCTCTGCATCTGTTTCCATATGTCTCTGTGAGAGGGCTCCTGGGGGCTCCTCAGCTATTGGTTGACANTTCATGCATCTCCACTAGTTTGGCTGGCCATCTCTGTATACCTTCCTATCATGATCCCGTTGTCCCTTGCTCACAGAAGCCCCTCTCTCTTCTATCAACTGGACTCCTGGAGCTCAGCCTGGTGCCGGGCTGTGGATCTCCACATCTGCCTCCATCAGTCTCTGGATCAGGGCTCTGTGTTGACAGATAGGGTATTCATCTATGTGAATACTCACTGGAGTATTCCAGTACAGGCTCCCTCTCGATTTTGAATTCTTAAGTCACTTGTGCTATGCACTATATGAGTTTGTGTTTTATTGCTGAGAGCGAAGCCCCACGTGGATGTGGGGATGTGGATGTAATGTCTGTTTGGGCAGACACTTAGAGAGAAGGTACATACCATGACAAGACAAGTTAAATAAGTTTCACAGAGAACAAGGCAAAGTTTTACCTGGCTTGGCCAATGCCCTCTAATGGATGGATGCTGACCTCAGTGCCCATCTTTGTGGGTTCTACTTCCATGTAGGCTTTGGCTTTAAAGAGATCTGAATTTCTTGACAGTTTATCAATGTATTGAAAATTATATTTTATTTTTTTATTTTTATATTTTCTGAGGCAGATCTCTCTACATAGCCAAGGCTGTCCTGGAACTCACTGTGTAGACCAGGCTGGCCTTGAACTCACAGAGATTCCCCTGCCTCTGCCTCCTGAATGCTGGGATTAAAGATGTGTGTCACTACACCCAGCTTAAGATATTTTGTTTTATTTTATCAAACTTTTTTAGTGTGAGAGTCTACTAGGGCATTCAGTACAGCATACTTCTAGAAATCTGAATTATTTTAAAGTATGCTCTTAAAACTTAAGAATCTATGTTTTAAAAGTTTATCTTTTAAGATGTATTATATTTAGCAAGTATCATCTTAGGTCATGTAATTTGTGTTATTCTTTGTTGTATTCAGTTAAGTACTTGTTTATATGAGATTATACATTACTGAACTTTGCAGTCATCTAAGAGTTTCATGTGGTTACCAATCAGTGTCATGTATATTTGATTTTCAGTGTAGTGATTAATCATAACTATTCCATATAATGCTCTAAAAACATAAATATTTAATTTTAGATTATAAATAAAGTGTATATTTAACAACATATTATAACTTTTAGAGAAGGTTTATTTTTGAAAAAAATATTTTTTATAAGATCTCTGTAGCTGGGCTGGAGAGGTGGCTCAGAGGTTAAGAGCACTGACTGTTCTTCTAGAGGTCGTGAGTTCAATTCCCAGCAACCACATGGTGGCTCACAACCATCTGTAATTCTGTAATGAGATCTGGCGCCCTCTTCTGTATACATAATAAATAAATAAAACTTTAAAAAAAAAAAAGAAAAAAAAAGATCTCTGTAGCTTTAGTTTTTCAAGTGAATGAGAGAGCAGTGAGAGAGTTGTGTGATAATGATACCCACTAACTTAAATATTGTCAGAACTCATTGAACTATATCCTTACCATTGTTATTGATTTTTTTAGGCAAAATTTTGCCTTGTAATACAGAGTGGTTTGAACTTGCTATATAGCCTCAGACTGGCCTCAGACTCAAACTCTTTTGGCTTTAGCCTCCTGCGTCTGGGATTACCTGTGTGTACCGCCATGCTTGGCCAAACTGTTTGTATTAAACTGACTTATTTTGTTGTTTGTCCATCTTAATTCAATAAGGTTTATCTTTAAAAATGGGCATGGGATGGATGAAGAGAGTTAAACAAATAAATTAATAGTTGAAGGACAGTGTGGTAGATATTGTAATGAATGTACCCACAGGTATTCTGAGAGCAAAGTAACCTAGTTCTCTGGTATGGGTGTGGGTGTCAGGGAAAGCAGTTGTGATAGGAAGCAGCATCTGAGTGCATTTTCAAGAGAAAAGCGGAAATCAGCCCAGCAAAAAGACTTTTAGAAGGGAATCAGATCGACTCTCCATAGACGAAGGATTGTTAGAATATTTTAGAATCTTAAGCGCCTATAACAGAAGAGGCGTGGCAAGAGAGGAAGCTGAGAGTGACTACATAATGAAAAGCCTTAAGCTCCTTGCTCAGAAGTTTGGAAGTGATCCCATGGTTCCTGAGGAGACAATGAAGGGCTTTAGGCAGGGTGGTAACTTGGTCAGATTTATTTTTCAGAAAGTCTCGTTAGACCTGTGTGGAATGACCCAGAAGGCTTCCAAACCCCTCTTGCTCACACTACCTGTTCTCTTCTCTGTCCCCACTGTGCGAGTCAATGCTAAACTAGGGATTATTTGAGACAGTTCTTTTTTTGCAAGATGGTAATTTTCTTTTCCCAACGAGACTGTCTATCTTTGAGACCATGTCCTTCTGTCTTAATTTTACTTCGTTTATAAACCTCAAAGCACTGGCACTCTGTTAAACAAGGATTTAAATAAATACCCGACTGACTGGTGAATTTTTTCATGATTTAATGGTCATATGTTGTTTCTCTAAGTGGTAATGTTAACCAAAATGTTGTCATTTCTGTGTATGTGGGAGAGTCATTTGATACATTTTTGAGGTAGCACTACATTATAGTGATTTGGTTTATTATTATATTAGATTTTTGTGGCATTACTGGTTGACCCTTGATTGGATTGTCACAAACACTGGACTTATCTGTGTTCAGTTTTTGCATGTGTGAGAAGGCCAGGAAAATAGACTGTGGGGCAGAGACATTCTGTGAAAGTGAAGTACTGATTGTCTGTCTAACTGGAAACAGGACATGACCTTTCTCTCTTTATCCAGCTCAGGAACGGGGCCCCACATTGTCACACCACGTTCTTAGAGGAGGAAACAGTAATGTGTTCATCATGCATGCTTTGGGGATTAAATCATACTCATCCAAGGGACAGGAAGAGGGGATCTTTTAAAAACTGGATGACAGTTTGGACAAGCAGTGGGAGTGTGTTGTGTTAAATTCTGAGGAGCCAGCTCTTTGTTGAACATAAAGGCTGGGGTTTGATGACAGAGCCCGGACTCTTCTATACAATTCTTAGGAATTCCTTTTTCTGTCTGCCAACATTTTCATATGAGGCAGAGANACAGAAATTTACTTGCTAGGAACTTACTAATGCATAAAATGCTTTGAAGCATGAGTTCTGAGATGAGTAAAGTTGACATCATCAGTAATAAGAAATAAAATATTGAGACTGAATGCACTTCAAGTAGAGTCTGTAAAGGAGAGAAAATATAACTGACTGAGCACCTCCTTTATGTTAAGAACTGTTTCCGGCAACTTGGGCTCCAAGGCTTTTTTGGTGATTTTGGATTTTGTTTCGTTTTGTAAGAAAGAGAAAGAACATGAAGATGGCTAAGTAGGGAAGTGGGAAGGATCTGGGAGATATTGGGGAAGGGGAAAATATAATCAAAATATATCGTATGAAGTGCTCAAGAATAAATAAAAAGATAAAAAAGAACTGTGCTCGGCACTTTCGTATTTATCAATCAATTCAAGTGTCCCAGCCCCAGGAAAACTTCGTTTTATTCTTAAGAAATTTGAAGATTAGAGATTTCTAATTCTAATTCAAGAATAAGGTTGAATTCAGTTTGTCTCTCTCCAGTTCTGGTTTGGAAGCTGCCTACAAGCTTCAGAACCAGCCTAGTTCTACACTTACTTCCCTGGCTCAGACAGCAACCTCAGCGCCTAACAAAGCGGCAGAGCTGTCAGAGAACATGGCTCTGCAGTGTCCTGGAAACAGACGCTGATGGGCCATCAAGGCCACCACCTTCTCCACTCTTCGCAGTGTCGGCAGTCTTTGTGATTGAGTTTCTGTTTAGGTTCCCACCATGTAGCATCTATCTTAGCTGGTTTAGGTGGCTATTAGATAGCAGCTCGGACAACGTAGCTTGTATAACAGGCAGTTATTTCTTACAGTTCTGGAGTGGGAAGTTCAGGGCCAAAGTGTCAACCTGGTCAAATTCCAATGAGGGGCCTCTTCCGGGTAGCAGACAACTGACATTTTGCTGTGCCCCCCCACCATGTGGCAGGAAAAGCTGGGGTCTCCTTTACAAGACCATCCACCCTGCTCATGAGGGCTTCACCCTCACAGCCTGAGGTCTTCCAAAGGTCCTGCTTCCTAATGCACACTGGAAATTAGGATTTCAATGTTCAAACTTTGGGGAACACATTCCGTTATTATCAATATCCTGGCTCTGTAAATGGCATCCTGAAACACTCAGCTCTTCGTAGTCTTGTCTGTGTAACTGAGCTCGACTCCATATCGGAATGTGTATGTTTCACCTTCCCTCGATGCCTGTTCCTTCCTTGGACATTAAAGCACATCACATGCCCTTGTTTTGTGCTCTTTTATTAGGCAATCATGTGTGGTCATAAGAGGGATGTGAAATGGTCATAAGAGGGACATGAAAAACCTTGGGGGAGAAAAGAAACCCAGCTTGTGGTGCTCACAGGATGTAAAGCATGCCACTCAAGGCCATTTGGAAAGACAGTGGTGNTCAGGAAGTAAGTTGGGGGAAGATTTAGGCAATTCCTATACAGGAATTAGAGCTGNCAAGCGAGGCAGGACAGGTGAAAAGCTTAGGATTGGCTAGTGTGAGGAATTTCAGTGAGCTTNGGGCTGATTTCTAGCTGCTTGGTACCCAGCCTGGGATAATTAATACAGGGGCTAGCATCTCTTGACTAGATAGGAAGTGGTAGTTCTGGAGTGGCTAGTTAACCTATGCAAGACTTGCTGTGGGCCCTTTACCTTTAGTATTTGGCTATCTTCCCTGAGAGAGGTACAGTCTCTCGTGGCCAGGAAGAGTTTTAAAGATNTCAACACACCGTAATATATAGAATTGAAATATTTACAACACAGTTCTTGAAGCACAATTACCACTATGGGCATGNATCTGCAGTCAAAGAAGTTTCTCTGGCTCCAGTATATACTCTCTATGACTTTTCGGTTTTCTCCATTGGTCCTTGTTGCCAAGTTTTCCATGATATGTCCCATGAGCCCAAAGTAAAATGAGACACTTGGGAAGTCAAACTTTCATTATGATTGAATTTACATTGATATTAGATAGCCCCTTTTTATTGCTTCTTCAGGGACGACATCCTTGACCCCTCTGGTCAGGTTAGTGACACTGCTGTGTTTTTCTGTCATCACTCGAGAGGTATTTGTACATTGCTGTCTCCCAAGGCAGGGCCTCTGTCATATTCATCTGTATCAAGTGTTATCCAGTGTCTGGTGCGTAGCAGGCACCCCATACTTAGCAAATAGAGAAAATGCATGGAGGGACTAAAAGCATCACTCTGCAGCCACACTGGCTGTGACCCCAGCAAATCCTGTCATCTGTGTTCTAGTTTCCTCTTCGGTAAGTTGGACATAGAGACAGGGAATTGAGCTACAGCATGAGGAGCCTTAGACCTGAGCCTCTCATGTAGTACACGGCAGGCAGAATGTTGCTGTTGACTGCATCTATGGGGGGGAGTACCCCTATCCTCGGCCTTTGCTGTTGGTAACATCACAATGCCATCCACTGGAAAAAGGTTTATTTTGGCTCATGGTTCTGGTCCAAGGTTGCAGGGCTGCATATGGCAGTGGCTTTTGTGATGGTGAGTCCCAACAAGGTTCGGGACAGTACCTGGCAAAGGACAGAGAGTACAAACGATTGTGGTTTTCTTCTATTCTCTCTTTCTCTTAATCATGGAGCCTCCTCTCTGATGACTTCACTAATTCTCATCTCCTCCCAAAGGCCCTGCCTCATAACACCGTATTTAGGTTAAATTTCTACTCCCTTATTTCTTTCCTTCCTTGAGCAGTGTGTGTGTGTGTGTGTGTGTGTGTGTGTGTATGTGTGTGTTGTTTGTGTGTGTGTGTTCATGTGTGAGTGTGTGTGCATGCAGAGAACAGAGGAAGACATCAGGGGTCTTTATTTTTCTCTGCCTTATTCCCTTGAGTTGGGGTCACACTTGGAGCCTGAAGTTAGCTATTTTGGCTAGGNCAGCCAGGGAACTCCCAGGATTCTCTAGTCTCCACTCTCCAATATTGAGCTGACAAGCATGTGCAGCCAGCCTGGCTTCTAAATGGGTGCTGGAAATTGAAGCTCAGGTCCTCTTGCTTGCACAGCAAACACTCTTACCCACTGAACCATCTTCTCAGCCCCCTCTGCCTTCTTAATAACTCACAACGGGATTAAACTCTACCTTGACTTTCAGAGGGGCCAAACCATATTTAAAACTGGAAAGCACATGGTCACACCACACTAGCCATCCAAGTGTATGACAATTGCTCAAACTCAAAATGTCTCCTAGATTCTGGAAATTCTTGCAGTCCAGGACCGCTTGTGTTTTCAAATGCCTCTTGCATTGAACTTGGCTGCATCTTTAAAGGCCTGTGTCTGATGAGAGAAGCCTTCCTAAGGTTCTTGGAGGACCATCTTTCAGGAAGACAACAGGACCCAGTTACAAGGCACTGTCTTGAGATACAAGAGTTATCTTAGGGCTGAGGACAATCCAGATGTGGCTGTGTCAAAACCCCTGGGCCGCTTTTCTCTCCAGCTTTAGCAGTGTGTTTCTCGAAGGATTGTTCTTGAATTCAAGTAGATGGGTTCTCTCCTCTGTGGTCTCTAACCTTGTTTTACCCTGACTGCTGATTTAGATTGCTCAGGTGACATATTTAAATGGGAAAAGGCAAACCCCTCTAGGACATGCTAACCCAGCATTCTCATGCAGAGGGCTCTCTCCTATAAAACATCTTAGACTTTTATGGTCAGTTTAGCCTGCTCGCTAGGCTCCCCTGCNTGGATTAAGTCTTGCCTTCACTATACCAGGCATGGNCATGTCTTTATTCATGAAAAAACAAAAGAAATCCAAATAAATTTAATTTAAATAAAAGGCATGGAGTGAGGGGGGCATGGCAACCAGTTTATTGAAATAATTCATTTTTTAATGTTTTCAGTTTCTAAGAAAAAGGTTTTGAAACATTTCTTTCAGCATTTTGTTCTCTCTCTTTCTCTCTCTCTCTCTCTCTCTCTCTCTGTCTCTCTCTCTCTCTCTTTCTCTCTTCCCATCCCCCCAGACCGAGTTACTCACTCTGTAGACCAGGCTGGCCTCGAACTCAGAGATCCACCTGAGTTCTGGGATTAAAGGCATGCTTCTTAAAGTGTGTCTGCAGTAAATGTCAGGATCTCCTTTTGCTTGTCAGCAAGTCCATTGTGTCAGGACACTCTTGACATGAGGCCATGAAGAGGCAGGGCGTGGGGCGAGGGGCCTTACAGAGCAACCAGTTTCCTGTAGACATTTTGGAAAGTAGAGAAATAAGTAAGTTAGCCAGTTCTGTCCTGACTTGTCTTTCCTCAGAAGTGGCAAATGTGTGGAAGGGATGCCATTATTTAAATTTGTCTCTGCCTTACAAATATTGTGTAAAAACTTGGAAAAGTTGTACTCTCCTCACCACAGTGAGTAGCTGGTGCCGATCGAATTCTCCTCAGGCTCAGGTATAGTAGCGTCTACACACCTTCGCTAGACTCCCTTCGCCTATAATCTGGCATCCAATGTATTCGCCTGGTTTTCTTGATGAGAATGCCTGTTCTAGCAATCTTAGAAAACTTTGTAAATGAAGAAAATTTCAGATAGGCAAAGTTTTGGGCGAGTTGGGGTAAGAAACAGCACTCACGAGAAAGGGTTAACGTTCTTCAAAACATTGCCTCCTTCCTGCAACACTGTGCCTCTGTACGCCATGCTGGTCTCTCTCCTGAATGCTGCTGGCTCATCACTTAGACCCTGGGGTTCCCCTCCCACCGCCCTCCCCCACCGCCCACTGTAATGTCCACCCATTGTGGTGCTTGTATCCCAGCCCTCAGGAATCTGAGGCATGAGGACTCAACGCTAACCCTGTCTTAGCAAAGGAGGTGTGCCCTTGCCCTCCCTCCCTTTTCCCTCTCTTCCTGTAGTAGTTCCTTGAAAGAAGCAACTTTAGAGAAGAAAGATTTTTTGGCCCATAGTTTTAGGAGACACAGTGCATCATGGTGTTGGGAGGTAGGGGGAGTGCAGAAAGCAGGGTGACAGAGGGAGTGGTTTGTTGACTGTGGCAGCCCAAGAGTGAGGCAGCTGGTCAACATCACCTCTGCAGTCAGGAAGCAGAGAGGAATCGACTGGGGCAGTAAGTGGGCTTGGCTACAACCCTCAAGGTCCACCCTCCAGTGACACACTTCCTCAAGCTAGGCTCCACCTCCCAAAGGTTCTAATCTGTGACCTTTCAAAGCAGTTCCACAGCTGGAGACCATGAGCCTGTGGGGGATGTTCATATCCAAAGTCCAGCACTCTCTTTCTCCTTTCCTTTTTCTGTCCCTCTCCTTCTCTCCTCCCCTCTCTCCCCTCCCCCCCTTCCTCTCCTTGGCTCGTATTTCTTTAATGCACGTCTGTTGTATTAATCACTGTTTGCTTGTTTGATGCCCTTTTCTAGTAGACCAGTTCCCAGGATGAAGCACTACATACTGTTTCCTCACAGCTGTGTCATTACAATGTTGAGATGTTTGTTGGATGAACCAACAAACAGTGAAGAAATGAACAAGGCCATGGACAGATGAGTAACTCTGTTGGTGTGTCAAAGTGACAATTTCCATCTCTCNGGATTGGAAGTGTTTTCTCTGACATCATAAAAGAACAGACCTGGGGCTCAGCCAAGGGTTTCATCGTGGGGCTTGGCCTGCCCAATAATAGGAAACATTACAAATATACTGGATTTCTGAGAATCAACAACATATGTAGGTAATAGAAACAGTGACAAAGAAACAAACAACTGATTAAAAGAGTCTTCAGTCAGCAGAGGGCTCCTCCCACTCTTGTTTGCCCTATGGGCGGCTGTGCTTACAAACTAGCTCATTGTTGCCTCACACTCATTTTCAGTAAGATAAATACCATGCCAGAACAAATNGGAATTGTTTCAAAGTAAAGTTGACCAAGGCAGTTGAAAATGGCAGAAAAAGAGACCGGAACATTGTGATGGGGGAATCCTGTGCTTTATCAGGGTAGGAGGAGAAGTTGTTTTTAAGGAATAATTGGGAGTGCAGAGGATTTGAGGAGGCAAAAAGAGCCAGGAATCCAAATGGGTGTCCAAAAGNATTACCATTTACTGAGAGAAGTTCAAACTGCCGACACTATTGTCGCAAATGAAGTGAAGAATTCCAAGGGAATTACAGTAGGGGTTCAATGGAACAGTGCAGGAAAACCCTTGGTGTAAAGCATGCACGTGAAGACCAGTAATCTCTGAGTGGACGGTGGCGGCAGCCATTTTCTGCAGCAAGCAGGGAGTGCAGGAAAGAAATGCGAAGGCTTTGCTGGGCCTGGAGGAGAGGACTGGGAAGACACAAGAACAGGCCGAAGTGTTCATCCCTACATGTCACACTTTGTTATATTGTGTAAACAAAATATATAGTTTCCTTATAAAGTCTTCCTGCACTACAAGCATAAATTCTAGTCCGCGCAGGACTGTGAAAAAGATTCCAGGAATCATGTAGTTGGTAGTTTGTCATTTGTCACCCGAGCCAGGGGGTTGATTCAGCCTTTTGCCGCTGCTTATCTTGATTTGCTTTGATGCATATAATATAATATATATATGCAGATATATTTTTTGCAATGGAGAAATTCCATGGACTCGTGTTACTTCCTTACTTCCTATTCTTCAGCCCAGCCTTATTAGGCAAAATGCTTATGCTCTGTTTAACTTAATTTTCTGCACATTTATGAGCAATCGCAGTGCACAGCCCATAGTAGGCACTTCAGTGACATGTTAAGTGAATGGATGAGTAACATATGTGAAAGCACATTCTCTGGCTCAGAAGGCTCGTGTTGCTTCCAAACATTGACAGAACTCGGGATGTCAGGAACGAAGAGGAAAGAACCATGGATTTCGCATCTAAGCACAATATGTTTAAATGTGGTCCTGACTTTTCCTGGCTGTGAAAACCTTGGACAGGAGTTAATCCTTCAAGTCTCAGCTTTAAAAAAAATCTAGAAGATGTATACATTAATACTCATATAGGAAGATTGAACATACAATGTACATATACCATTTAGACAAAGGCTAGCACACAGCACAGGCTCAATAATATTGCTCCCGGGGCCGAGAGATGGCTCAGTGGTTAAGAGCACTCGACTGCACTTCCAGAGGACCTGGGTTCAATTCCTAGCACCCCCAAGGCAACTTACAGCTGTCTGTAATTCCAGTTCCAGGGGACCTGACACCTATGGCAAAACATCAAAGTACATAAAANTAAAAAAAAAATATTGTTCCCAATTTTTCGCTACTCTAGTTCACTCAGATTGACCACAAAACCATTGGTATTTTGGTACTTTGAAAAGTCTTTAAATTTTTTTTCAAGACATATTTCACTTTTAATTGTATGTGTGTGATGTATGTGTGGGTGTGTGTACATGACTGCAGGAGGCCATGGAGGCCAGAAGAGGGTGTTGGATACCCTGGAGCTGGAGTTATAGGTGGTTGTGAGCTATCTGAAGGAGGTGCTGGGAACTGAATTCAGGTCCNCCTGCAAGAGCAGAATGTGCTTTTAACCAGTGAACCATCTTTCCAGCTTCCTGAAAATAATGTTTAATAAACTGAAGTAATGTGAAAAAGTATTGACATTTGCTAATTCCAGGTAGTAGCAATGCAAATATGATTTTATATATTTGTGTTCCCTGTGTCTTTTACATATCTAGAGATGAAACTATGCTTGTCAATCAGCTGTCATGGGCATCATCCCCGACACATCTCTNCCTTGGGTCTCCGGTTTATGGGTATACAGACTTACTTATTTAATGTCGGTATTCCTGTGATCAGGGCAATTAAAAGGAAACACATGGTTGCAAGGAGACAGAGCACATTTTATCTGAATGTAGGGGATGATGAAAGGAAAAGGGTAATGAATGGTGTTTAGGAGTAGTGCTATGTAAACTGGCCCCTGGAGAATGGACAGGGTGGGTGTGAGCCTTACCAAAAGAGCATGCACGCAGGTCAGAGAGAGACAGGAGAACGCAGAGCAGCTCAACAGAGATGGAGAGCAGGGGTGAGGAGGGGCCAGATCATGGCTGGTCATACACACTTCCTACCCCTGGGGCAGATTTTGACCACAAAAATGTCAAGGACCCATCCCCATCTGCTGCTGTTGGTGAGGTCTCACTTTTAAAAACATCATTTTTACTTTTTATCTCTCTCTCTCTCTCTCTCTCTCGTGTGTGTGTGTGTGTGTGTGTGTGTGTGTGTGTGTGTGTGTGTGTGTACAGGAGTGCTGCTGCCTATGGAGGTCAGACGAATCAGATGCCGCTGGAGGTGGAGTTTGCTGTGGGCCATTGACATGGGTACTGAAAATTGAACTCAGATCCTCTGCAAGAGCAGTGCTTGCCTATTGTTGTTTTTATCTCTTTTGTGGGGTCTGCCACCCAGTTCCCCAATAAATCACACACAGAGGCTTATTCTTACTTACGAATGCCCAACCTTAGCTTGGCTTAGTTTCTTGCCAGCTTTCCTTTAGATTATCTGGTCTATCTTTGTCTCTGGGCTTTTCTCATTCTCACTTCTGTAAATCTTTCTCGTCTGGCTGTGTAGCTGGGTGGCTGGCTCCTGGAGTCCTCCTCCTCCTTGTCTGGCTGCTAGATCTTAGATCTCTCCTCCCAGTTTTCTCCTTCTATATATACTCTCTGCCTGTCAGCCCTGCCTATCCTATCTCCTGCCTTGCCATCGGCCAGTTCTTTATCAGACCATCAGATGTTTTATACAGGCTAAGAACACAGCTTCACAGAGTTAAACAAATGCAATATAAACAAAAGTAACGCACATGAAAATATTCTACTACACTTGCCCTTAACCATCTCTCCAGCCACCCAAGCTGATTTAAAAAAAATTATTATTATGCCAGGCATGGTGGTGCATGCCTCTAATCTCAGCACTCAAGAGGCAGAAGAAGGCAATCTCTGTGAGTTTGAGGCCAGCTTGGTCTATGAAGTGAGTTTCCACAGAGAAATCCTGTCTCAAAAAAA